>JAJOOE010002433.1:0-40539 GCA_036250405.1 Solanum raphanifolium
TATAAAAAATATATATTTATATATATATATATATATATATATATATATATATATATATATATATATATATATATATGTTCAAATTCCAAATTCGTGAATCATGATAAGTAATATAAGTTTAATTTACTAAAAAATTATTAAATTTTGTGGTAGAATGGTAAGTACTTTTTTACGTTCGAGTTCTGGAACATTAGAAAATTGCCTTTGATAGAAAACATATACCCTTAAAGTGAGATTTTTTTCGACACAAATTCAAATTAATCGTACTTCAAAACAGATACACTTACCGAGTAAAGTGTATGGAACGTTGTCTAAGGGAGTCTCCAACACCAAGAGCATCCAATGCCCTCCAAGCATTGGTCCACAAAGCAAGTGCAAATCCTGATGTTCTCAAAGAATCTGATGATTCCAACACTATGCTCCTCACTCCCAACCTAAATTTACAATTTACACGATCAGATCACTTAAAAAATAATTCAAAATAACTTTGTTTCATATACAGGTTAAATTGTTATATATAATATCATTGTATGTATCTTAAATCGTTATAACACAAATACGTTGGTATGCAATGCCCTAAAATAACACGTAGGTGGCGAGCCACATTATACTCATGTTGCTCCCTTTTATATCGCATTATTTGATTATACATTTTTAGCACGTACTAGATGTACCATTAGAATTTGCAATCTTAAATATTTCGATTATTAGAATATTTTTAGTACAACATTACCCTATTTAATATGATTTTTTGTATATACCTGTGAAGTCCCAAAGAAGTAGCAAGTCCACCAATTCCAGCACCAACTATGACAATATCTTCATTTATCTCCATGCTAAATTTGGCTAAAAGTAATATTATTCCTTGCTCTATTTTAATATATAGTTCTAAACTGAAATATTTGAATACTAAACTTTGAGGGACATTCTCTATATATAGAGCTGCAAAAATACTATACTATATATAGTCTTTATTTATTTGTTAAAATATAAATATATATTCAAGTCAAGTAGTCAAGCCAAAATGGAAATTATAGATTCAAAGTATTAAGTTTATTTTTCCCACTTTTTAGAAAGTTTATGTAGAGAGGGGTCCAACAAACCGTGTAAATGAACGTGCATATCAATTACGTATATTTTTAGGTCTCAATTTACGTGATATTTTTTAAAAATTGGCCAAATTAGGCGTCTTCTACGTTAAATAGACATGAAATTGAACTAATAATATATAGTATTTTAAAATTGACTAAAATTTTATTTTAAAATCTTTTGTTTTTTGAACTATATTAAAAATTATAATATTTAGACTTTGAAATCAATATTTTACCTTATACAAATCTTACTTAAATTATGGTAAATAAAATAAATTAAAAACTTAAAAATATTAAAGAACGAGGTTCGAGATTTTTTTGAATAATTTTTTAATCTTTCTATATGATGACGACTCCTTCAGAAAAACAAACTTATTTCAAGTTTTTTTTCCCAAAGAAGTTCTGATTGACCATCCATTTTATTCTCAAAGAAGACTCGCTTCAACCACGCATCCGACGAATTATCTATTAAAATGGACTGATCGATCAACTTGAACAGATCCATAACATGCTTCCATCTCTCCTGAATGAGGGAATAAATGCATGAGTTAAGGTAATAAGGATCGTTCAGTAATCCTACCTCAGATATTTTCAAATTGAGATTCTTGTATTACTAATTCAATAGTGCTGAAATTGGATGCTCAAAAAGCATTTTAGATACGGCAAGACAACTCGAAAGGAATAACATTTTTTATCATTCAAATAGATATATTTTTAAAATAATTTTACTTTTTTATTTATAATTTTATTAATTGATAAGGGCCATATAACCCATATAGGAACCTCATGGAGTGACGTTACGTCCACTAATATTGCTACAAAAAGTGGCTTTTGAAAAGACTTTATAATATGGTTGATTAATGGGTCAATCATTTTATATTTGGTACTTCCAATACTTGCCATGAATTCAGTCAGAAAGTTAACAATCATAAACACAAATAATTTAGTTAAATCATACTATTTATAGTTTTAATCATAGGAACTATATTTAAAAGTAATTAAGGTTGTTAAAGAGTTGCTTTCATCTTCAATCAAGATGCATGCAAAGAGTAATATGCATGCCTTTTTACGTGCGGATCTGATTCATTTTAATTTTTTTAAAAAGAATTTAACTACGTAACTTATTCATTTTTATAATGAATGATATATATGATTGTCTCATAAGAAAATTTAACTTATCAAAGAAAATATATTTATATTTATTTAATTATAATTTCTATGCAACTTTTCTTTTTTATGATTCATTGCTAAAATTCATGAACTAATTCAAAGATTCATTGTATGCGATCACTTAATTTATAATTATTGAGAGTATATGACCACTAAAGGTCCTAAATTTTTTTATTTTTTTTGTGTATCTCTTCAAGCTATCGATGAAAATAGTAAATTGACCTATAAGACAACAGCTTATAAGCCAGCCCGTTCGATACCATCACTTTGCCATCTTCATGATCGTCTCATCAAGCCATCGGTTTAGGATAGTAATTTATGGTGTTAATCCCCAAAGACACACTTTTAACATGTTTTAGTAGTCGACTTAGATTAAGTATGTAAGCATCACACCAATAAGAGTATCCTGATCTACACTTTATATATGCAGGGGTGGCTCTAATATATCGGTGGCCTAAAGTCAAATCTGAATGGAGGCCTTAAATTTGAATATATATTTTTTATGAAGTTTATTATAGTTAATTATTTAATCTTTCTTGAGACATAGTATTCATAATTTGTAAAACTTCTATTACTTCTTTGCTCTTTTATAAAAAGTTTTTATTTTCTACAAATAATACTTGATATTATTTTTAAAAAAAAAATACTTATAACCTATTATTTTTTAGGGAAAAGGGTCTGAAATATATCCGAACTTTGACCGAAATTGTTGTTACGATACCAAACTTTGGAAAGGACTTTTTACCCCCTGCACTATTTAATAGTGTATTTGAAAGGTATATATGTGCTCACGTGGACATAAATAATAATGCATAATTGTAAATAGTAATGTGTCCACGTGGGCACATATATACCTTTAAAATACACTATTAAATAATTCAGGGGGTAAAAGGTCCTCCATAAAGTTTGGTATCGTAATAACAATTTCAGCAAAAATTAGAGTATTTTTCAGACCCTTCTCCCTATTTTTTATAAAAAATGAGGCCCCTCAAATTTTGGGGCCTAAGGCAATTGCTTTTTTTGCAAAGCTGTTGAGCCGCCCCCGTATATATGTAGCTTTTATTTCATAGAGAAATTTCAATTTAGAATTTTATTTGCACACCCAACAAAATAGAATGATATTTTCGTCATATGCAATGACCATACACAATAAATATATAAATCGGACTAGAAATATATATAAATATAGTTGAAAGTTTTCAAAAACTTTATATTTATATTAAATTCGCACTCATTTTAAAGAATGACTAATTATGAGTGGTGCCGTGCTTCACACTCCATAATTAATTTAATGCCTTTGAATCACAAATGATCATATAATAACTAATTAAAGTTGTTAAAACTCTTTAATTATGAGAGAAACTGGCCAGAAAATTAAAAAAACTATAATATTTTTTTATTTTAAAATAAACTGATCTTTTTTCCATTTATAGTTAAAAGGTATTAAAGTTAAAAGGGTAAAAATATTTAAAAAGATAAAATAACGAGCTTAAATTAAAAAAAAACATCTATATATTTGCCTTTCGTTTATTTTCATTACAAATTAATTACATTTTATAGAAAAGTTACTTTAAAATATTTTTAAAATTATTTAATCTTACAAAAACCCGTCATTATATACATACTTAATTATACTTAATCTATCAGTCTAAAAGCTCGTATGGAAGCAAAATGTCAATTACCATGTATTTGCCACTATTTTTTTTAAAAAAAAAAGATAAAAAATTATTAGTGGTTAATTAGCTTGCTTTTGTTTTCTATCTTTAACTTTTCTTATTTTTTAGTATTTTATTTTTTCCTTTTTAGTCTTCTCTTGGTCGTTCAATTTCTTTTAAGTCTTCTCTTCATCGTTTACTATGTTAAACTTTTATTCCTTCTGGAAAAAGTTTGGAAATTGAAGTAAGAACTCAAGCCTCCAATTTCTTGTTTTTTCATTTTTGAGAGTGATTTTTAAAATTTTTTGGTTTCCATGACATAGTGGCTTGACTAGTTAGGACCCATGTAGAGAAAACACTTTTTATTAAAAATAAATAAATAAATACCTTTTCAGAATTCAAATTTGAAATTTCTAGTTAAGGATGAAATCTAGGTTGTCCTATCTATTTATTCAGCAGCAGTTTGAAAAGTTGCCCTATTCAGGAATCTCCGGATCTATGCTTATTTTCAACTACCCGAAGCATTTCGTCGATTACTATGCCCTTCCTCATGCCTAGGATCCACCATAAGGCTTTCCTCATTTGAACATCGCCCTTCACTTTTAAGGTTATGCTTTCTAAGATACTGCTAAATGGATGGATCTTATCAACGTTCATGATTAATGATAAATTAAATCATAAGATCAAGCTGTCGAATAAAAAAAAATTGGATGCTATCATAGCTCCTAC
The DNA here is from genome assembly GCA_036250405.1 of Solanum raphanifolium. Classification (NCBI taxonomy): domain Eukaryota; kingdom Viridiplantae; phylum Streptophyta; class Magnoliopsida; order Solanales; family Solanaceae; genus Solanum; species Solanum raphanifolium. Next base: position 4,646 of record JAJOOE010002433.1, read on the forward strand.
GTAAAAAAATAGTTGTGTAGCAGCCACAAAATAGGAGTTAGATAGAATATAGAATAATGATAAGTGTGATTTGTGTTGAAGTGTAGGCACAAATAAGACATAAAACAAATAACGAAGATTTAAAATTTAGATAAGTGAGCCTTGCTGAAGTTGCTCAACATTTTTGTTCATCCGTTGATAGGTTTGATAATTAAATTAAAAGCAAGAATAAATGGAAAATAAAAAATCAAAATCCCAACAAATGTTGAACTTCAATACATGTAAATCCTGGTTTAACCGACAATATTGATAAATATGATCTTCACTTACAACATTTTAACTTTTATATTATCAAACATTTTTCATGTACAAACATAATTTCAACTTTCGATTATTATATTTTTAACTTTAACTTTAACTTCAACATTATATAATATCTTTAAGCTTCAATCACCAAATATCCAAAAAATAAAATAAATTAAATAGTGAAGCGCGGAAGAAAACCAATTTGAAAAAAACACCAATATAATTTAAAACTAAACATACAAAATAGAAATAATCAAATGATATTTACATAAATGTGTCCTTTTAATTTTACTTCAACTGATGTTTATGTCCTCCAATTTTGGATGTGCGCAAGTAAACACTTAAATATCTATAAAATTGAGCAAGTAAGCACATATGTCCTACGTGACATAGTATACATAGGATGCTACATAAGATTTGAAATCGTCACGTAGAGCACTCATTTGTCTATTAGTTCAACTTTATATAAGTTTAAGTGTCTAGTACACACTCAAAACTATTTAGAGAACACATATATCAATTGAACTCAAATTAAATGACACGTTTGTATTATGTCTGATAAAAAAAAAGCTACCAAAGTGATTATTGAACCACCACTAGTGGTGGTGCGTTAGGCATAGGACCCATTCACCTTTTGTGTTTAAAACATGTAAAGTATGCTTCTCAAAATTAGGAGAAAAAAATAATCAAACAGAACAAAATTTATTTCGAAAAAAAACAAAAAGTAAAGAAGAAAGTAAAAGCATTAGTTACCCCAATTAATTTTTTTTTACAAAAAGGTTGTGACATTATATTGCCAAATGACAAGGCATCAAATGAAGTGGTGAGACAATCATTAAAGGACATCGGTCGTTGAAGCACTCGAATTCAAATTTTGAATATGAAAAATCATTAATAAAAAACGTTTTCCTTTAAATGACGTCATACACCATACAAATTTAAATTAATTAGATTTTAATAAAAATATCATATATCACATGGTGATGAGATTGATGGACAAGGCAAAGTTGCATTGAGCACAAAAGGTTAAACAATATTGAGTTACAACTTTTGTAATTATGTTTCAATTGGTTTGTCTTCAAAAAAAAAACTTTTTTTTATAATATTTTATATTAACTTTCTATGATATGACATGTTTAAGATTAAATAATATTTTGACCCATTTTACATACTTTTAATTTAAAATCATAAAATATTTTTAAAAAAAATTCCACTTTTTTAAATTTTGTATCAAATCGAACTGAGAAAAATAAATTAAAACAAAGAGAGTATTATCATTTCCAGATCTGATATTTATAAATCTTCCAAAATGAGTAATGTTACCACTTAATTAGAATTTGCCCCACCAGTATCTTTAGGCACCTTTAAAGCTGCACCATAGAAAACATATTCAAAATCTCGAAAGGATGAATGTTTAATTATAAAAAATGGATCTAAATTATAAATTTGTTCGATCTGATTTTTAGGTTTTTATCACAAAATGCGTTAAAAAATTAATATTATAAATCTAACTTGAGATTGATTAAATTCATTAATTGTATGTTACATCGTCATTTAGTGCTACTCGTTTTAATATACATATTTGGTGCAGAAAAAAAGGAAGAAAAAAATATTAATTAAAATGTCAAAAGTGATACGAATAATCACTTAGAGTCTAGAGAGGTGTTAATTTTAAAAGAAGAAAAAAAGATAGATATAAGATTTATATTTGTAACCTCGTTTAGAAAGGTGCACTCAATAATCAACACATTATATATATATGACACTTCAAGGGTTTACACATCTATATTTAAATATTTTTAAAAAAAATTATAACATTATTATATATAATCTAAAAAATACATGAATTCACGTGAACCCACGGAAACTCCCTAAATATGCCCCTGCGTAGATTGAGGAAACATTAACAACCTGATATTCAATTTGATGCTTCCATATTTTCCCTCTTAAAGACACTCAACACAATAAATAGCTTTTCTTTTCTTTTGAGCTCTCATAGTCTAAGCAAAAAATTACTTTTCCTTTTTTTTGGGTGTAATAGATGGACACATGATAAAATATTTCCATTGGACACTTTCTATCCAAATTTAATAGTTGACTTATCTACGTAACGGGCAATTGAGAATACACATAAGAAGTATTTCAAATTCGAATCGAAATAAAAACATGTACTAAACTCTTTCTATGCACGAGACTTCCTCAAAGATCTATTGCATGTAGTTTAACCCTACATTTCTGCAAAAGACTGTTTTTGTAGCTTGAACTCGCGATCTCTTGATCACATTTCTCCAATGTTCTTGGAGAAATACTTTTTTTCTACCTTTTATTATTTTAGAAAAATCCCGCTTCTTATCCGACTTCTATTGTCATACATGTTGGTAACTCTATCGATTACATATATGAACCCGCCCTTCTACCCTCTTCCAACTTAAGTATCAAGCTTCTACCTTGGCAGGATTCAAACTCATAACTTGCGCCTAACACAACATGTAAGGATCGTCGATGTCTCAATGTATATAATATTATTCATTCTCCACAATCATTTGGTGTTCAATAATATTTATACTTGATTAATAATTAGACAGAAAATAACTTTTACCATCAAATTAGTATTTACATTTTCTATAACCATAAGATATACAGCAACAATAACATAACTAACGTAGTTTCACAAAGTCATGTCTCGGGAGGGTAGAGTGTATACAGACCCTTACCCCCACCTCAGCGATAGAGAGGCTGTTTTTGATACACGCTCAAGGAAAACCATAAGATATAAAAGTAATAAACTTTCATTATATATGTCTAAACATAAGAACTACTGAGTTTAATTTGTCTCTCTAGCTCTCAGGATATTAGGTTATAAAGAGTACAGATACAATTGGAGACTAAAAGATCAGATTTTCACAAGAAGAAATTCAAATTTTCAGCTCTTAATTGTTCTTCAGGTGAAATCAATGGATCAATGACATCTCTCCATGTTTTGTAGTCCAATGGTGAGCCACCATCAGGTAGAGGAAACCCGTTTACGAAGAAAAAAGGTGCCCCATATACGCCTTTCACACAACCATACTGTGAAAAAATATACATACACACAAATGTAAGTTTCGGTATCGGTGAAAGATATGTAATAGATAGGGTAATTGAGCCTAATTAGCATACCTTGAAGGAAATTCTTGTTGCTTGATCAGTTTTGGGGTCAGTAAATCCAGCCTTTACAGCAGCGTAATTCGAATTCCCAATTTTATTGGATGTAAATTTTACAACTTCATCCACAACAGACGCTTTGGACAAGTTGAACGTTGCTTGGTTATAAAACTTGTCCTGTTCAATCAGGCACAATTATAACCAAAAGTATATAAATATGTCTAGTACCATAGTTTATAACAGAGGAATGTTTTTCGCGTACAATATGGTAAGCACTACTCTGTAGTTTGTGAATTCAACTATTTTATGCTTTTCCACAGTTCTAGTTTTTACAGGAATGATAAATAATCGTAGCAATTACATATTTGATGAAGTGTTTACTATATTCTTATAAAGACTATACGTGCAGTTAATTGTATCATGGTCCAGTTCTTGCTCGACTGAAGTGACTCACAAGTCACACTAAGCCCCAGAGGGGGCTCCTTAGGCCTATGTTGCTTGGACTCTCCAAAATGGTTGCAGCACCAGTGTTGGATTCTCCAAAATTCACTACTTTTGGAGTATCCGACACGCACCCGTTGACATTTTTGAAGAGTTTGAGCAACATAGCCTTAGGAAGATTCTGGAAAACAGGTAAATAGTAGTCACTAAAGAAACAGAGAACAATTATCTCACGCCATAATATGAGATAACTATGAATAAAACAGATTGTTGGAGTTGCTTTAAAAAAAATGAATATCCATCACACCATAATCTTAAGGTTACCTTGTAGTAATGTTTTTAAAGTTTCGTAAAAAAAATTCAATCATGTATGACATTTGCAGATGGCATAATACATAAACAGACACTCAACTTGACCTTAGGTGACAAGTAAACACTCCAACTTTAAGTTTGCTCATCTAGACACCTAACTCGTCTCCAATGTATCAGTTGAACACTCCAACTTACAACATAATCATCACGACACTTCCAAAATCTATGTGTCACGTCAGCATCGGGTGTCCACAAGACACAACGGAGACGAGTTGGAGTGTTTAGTTACTAGTTGAGACCAAATTGAGGTATCTAGATGTGCACTCTCAAAGTTGGAGTGCTCGAACTGTTTATGTATTATGCTTTTGTAGATTGCATCCCAAAAAAACTTGTTACCTGTTGATCAAAGAAAGCCTCTAGTAATCTGAATGTGGCAGAAGAATTCAGCTTATTGACAATGTGCAACGCGCGCGATGTAGTAAATGCATTGTCATGGTAACTGCATATATTAGAACAAGTACGCAAAAAAAAAAACATGTCAATTATAACTCAAATTCCATATGTTCAACTCGAAAACCAAATGACATTGTCATTGCCCTACACATACCAACAATCCGACTCTAAAAGCAATAGAAGAACAGACAATACACAGTGATCAAGCAAATGCAATAGTGTAATCATAACGCTTGATGCGATCTCCTTATAGAAAAACATGGCTATCAATAAGCTCTATGTTGCTCGGACTCTTCCAAAAATGTCGACGGGTGCATGTCGGATGTCAAATCCTCCAAATATAGTGTATTTTTGAAGGATCCGACACGGGTGTGGCATCATTTTTGGAGAGTCCGAGCAACTTAGATTATAAGCTACACTAGTATGTTTAATGGAAGTTAGATCAACTAACTACACAGTCTTAAGATTCAGATGACACTTAATTATACAAGCCCAATAACGAGATGCTACCCCATTTAACAGATTAATTAGTAACTCACCAAATAAACCAGCAGCACAACATTGCACCAAGTTTAGCTATTAATTTGTCTACATTTACCAACGAGTATCCAAATAGGTTTAAAAAACTCTAATCTATCATCATTTTGCACGGAGTTAACGATCAAAAACACACCTCACATATCATGTCTTTACTAGTTTCCTACCTGAACTATCAGATGTTCACTTCTCCCACCTAAACTATCACCAACTACACACCTCAACTATCAATTGTCCCTTTTCCTACCCGACATATCACCTCAACAATCATTAGATAGAAAAAGCGAACAACTAATAGTTGAAATGTGTTTTGATTAATAGTTAGCCATAGCCCATAATTCATGTAGAAAAAAGTGAACACCTGATAGTTCAAGTAAGAAACTCGCAAAAACATGATACTTCAATATGTTTTTGACCATTTTCACTTTTGCTAGTTTTTTTTATACTAATAAATCCGGCTCTAAAAGCTCCTCCCAATAGATTCATCCCTAAACATATTCAATTGGGGATTTCTACTCTAAACGGCATTATAATCCATGCGATAACAGAAAAAAACACAGTAATTTAGTTATGAAAATCACAAAATCGAATACTTACGGCAAAGGGAAAGTATGAACAACAAGAGAAACACGAGAACCGTAGTGATGGAGAGCTTTTTTGAGAGGCGGCCATGAATCTCTACTGTCTGGGCAAACTGGATCTAAGAAAGCTTCGATTACTATTGATTTTGTTATATCGATTTTGCCGTCGCCGCCGTACAAGAATCCATCTGGATTTTGAGAATTCACAGAAATGATAAATATCAAAATCAAATTCAGATATACAATTGATTTCACCATTTTTGTTGCAGTAGATAGATAGTAATTCTATCTGGTTTCAGATTTTTGGGCTATTTTTTATTGTAGGAATATGTGCAAAAAAAAAAACAAAAAAATTTAAGGTGATTATGATGTTGATGCAAAAGATAATTGGGAAGTAAATGTTTCATAATAAATGAAGGGTAGACCCATAAATTAAATGGTTAATTACATTAAAAATTCATATACTATAACTTAGATAGATTTTTTGTATTTTAAAAATCAAATATTTGCATCATATGTTAACTGTTTTAAAGTCAAATAGCTTTGAAATAATTTTATAGTGTTTTTGATAAATTAAATAATACTTATAAATACTTATTTTTTAAAATGTTTATATTAAGTGTTTGATTTTAAATTATAGGATTATATCTAAAATTGAGTTATATTATATAAGTGTTTAGTGTAATTAATTTTAAATTAAATAAGTGTTGATTGTTCTACATCGGATGAGATGTGAATATTTGATTTTTGTTTTGAACCAAGTATTAATGCTAAGATAACAAGAAAGATGGATGAGAAATAGTATGTGTAGTACACCACTTAGCATACTGTGTGTATTAACCTTACAACACTTAACATATTAATGTGGACATTCAATTTACAATAATTATGTGTGTGTGTTGGGGGGGGGGGGGGTGGGTTAGGAGCAATTAATACGTTTTCTTATCATAATTTTAGAGACAAGTGCATCCTAATTCTTGATTTACTCCCATATTATGTTGTACATTGGAACAGGGGAGTGAAATTTGATCGAATCCAATAGATTTGATTTAAACTTTGTATTCATTTTAAAAAGTCGATTAGCTTTATTTTAAATTATTGCAAGTAACTCAACATATATAATTCAAATCTTTGTTATATTATCGGTAATAAAGTCTCTACCTTATATATTGAATAGACAACCTTGTAGACTATTCATATATACTCTATCAACCCAAGAAAACTAAAAGAGCATCAATGTTTTAATTTGTTTTTAGAAATTTCAAATTCAATAAGTGTCTTGAGCCATTTAGTTTCAAGTTAGAGGAAGAGTAATTCAGAGTGGTATATTTTCAGAGCCTTGAGATCTTTCTTTTGTTATTTTGCGGGTACATCTAGATGTGTGAATAATTAGGAGTTTGTCATCGTGAAGAGTGAATGGGTAGACCTCTATTTCTGTATAACGAGAAAGAGTTTACTATGGTCAGTACAGTGAAATTTGTGGAACTAATCACGCCTTTATGCCTATCGTCGCAACGTTTTGTGTGCAAGAGCATTTATACTTAATCATGTAAGACAAAGAAATAACATTTACCATCACATTAGTATTTTCAATTTTGTATAACCATAAGCTATAAATATAGAAGCAAAAAATTACTTTTATTATATTTGTAAACACAGGAGATAAAAGATTGTCTCTACAAATACAACTACTGTAGGACTTCTTGGTATACTAAGCTCCCGCTATGCAGGTCGAACCACAAAGGTCTATTGTACGCAGTATTACAAAAAATGCAAAATTGTTAGTTCTTCAACAATGGATGAATGATTTTTCTCCATGCATTGTAGTCCAATGCTGAGCCATCATCAGGCAGAGGAAATCCATTTACGAAGAAAAAAGGCGTTGCATATACGCCTTTCACACAACCATACTGTCAAAATATGTATACACGAATGTAAGTAATTGGTATAGGTGAAAGATATACACACAATGTGTAAGGTAAATTGAACTTAATTAGCATACCTTGAAGGAAATTCTTGTTGCATGATCAGTTTTGGGGTCAGTAAATCCAGCTTTTACAGCAGCGTAATGAGAATTCCCAATTAAATTTGATGTAAATCTTGCAATTTTATCTACAACAGATGCTCTGGACAAGTTGAACGTCGCGTTGCCATAAAACTTGCCCTGTTCAACCAGGCACAATTAAAATCAAAACTGTATAATTTGTAACAGAGGAACGATTTTCGCGTACAATCTGAGTTTACTATGTGTAAAATGTGGATTCAACTAATTCATGTCGTTTGATAGTTCTAGTTTTGTCATGTATGATGAACAATCAATGGTCTAGCATTCTATTAGATTCTTATAATATAAAGATTAAAAAAGGGTAGCTCGATGAATAAAGCATCTCACGTTCACACAGGATATAGAGAAGGGCTGCACCCCAAGGGTGTAACGTAGACAGTCTATCCTGAACCAAGCATTAGTGACTGATTCCACGTCTACTAGATAGTATAGCATATCAGACTTCAAAGAAGAGTTTGTAAGTAAGATCTAAAGTTGTTGTCATGTGACCTGTGGAGGGTCACATGTTCAAGGTGTGAAAACAGTCTTTTACAGAAATGCAGGATAATACAACATACAATAGATTTATACCTGGTGATCAAAGAAAGATTCCAGTAATCTATATGTAGCAGAAGTATTCAACTGATTGCTAATATGCAACGCTCGCGATGAAATAAATGCATTGTCATGATACCTGCAAATTTGAACAATTACTAAGCTGCAGACTAAGTTTTTTCAAGTAAAATTGAGAAATGAGCATACGTACGGTAAAGGGAATGGATGAACAACGAGAGAGAGACGAGATCCATAGTGTTGGAGAGCTAGCTTGAGAAGGGGCCATGAATCGCGACTATCAGGGCAAAGAGGATCGAAGAAAGCCTCGATTACAATGGATTTGGTGTTAGTGATTCTGTTCTTGTACCAAAATCCGTCTTGTCTAGACGGAAGTGTAACCTGAGCGTTCACATGAACAACACATAATAGTAGTAATACGATCGATTTCATGAGAGTATTATAGTTCTGAATTTTCAAGAATTCCATTTCTTGAAATTTAATTCTATGTCAAGAGATGTGAAAGCACTAAGAGTTAAATAGGTGATAAATGATGTGATGTTCACAAGTTTGAAATTCGCCGCTAGGAAACTAAATCTTGATATATTTATAGTTTCCATGTTCAAGTACATCGCGTAATGAACCTAGTCCATTAGTGCGTTATATCACACAATGAACCTGGTTCATTACTTAGTTGTAGTTAGGTGATTGGTCAATGCTTAATTGGTGATGAGCTGTCATAGTTTGTTAGAATTCAGAAGATATTTTGTAAATCATATCATATATTATATCAAAAATGAAAAATTCTTTAACTTTAAAGTTGGATTACAATATTAATTATTATAAAATATTTAATTTTATCATTTTAAAATTAATATGATATGCATAAAAAAAAATTCAAAAATCACTTTAACGTGTCTGGATCCCGCATTGGAGCTCCGACTAAATCTGAAACGCGCACTGCAGAGCCCATTCGGGGGTGACGCTCCCAACAAGTTTCTCACCTTCATAACTCATATCTAATTACTTATTTAGTTGTTACTCTTAATATTCATAACTCTCGTTTTTCATATTACACATGTTTTCAAAGAATTTTAATCATTTTAACAGATTTTTAAAAAAATCACATCGGTCACATGTACAACGAAATAATGATCAATACAATTTCCCTTTCTCTTTTCTCTTAGCTTTAGTTTATCAATAGAGTTGTAAGTTTGTGAGCTCATATTTTCTAAGTCCAACCAACATCCGTCTAATTATAAGAAAGAATATGATTCAATTATTTGAAGATTTAAATTTGATGCTATGATTTTTTTCACATGTATATATCATGATCGATCAACTTTTGATATTGAATAATAAGTTATATATTATTCTACGATCTTGGTCAATCTTGATCATCAGTTACATGTAATATTCATTTTTTAGGAGTGCGGAAGCTAGAAGTTGAAGTACAAGTTTGGTCGAATCAATAATTTTAGTTCGAATTTTATACTTATATTAAAAAGTGTACTAAATATATAAATTTAAAACCCCTATACTAATACTTGATATCACTATTTTAAAATTTAAAATTCAAATACTAGTTTCACCTTTATCATATACTCCCTCTGTCGTAATTTATGTGACATATTTCATTTTTCAAGAGTCAAACAATTTAAGTTTGATCGATAATTTGTTCATGAAATCTTTAATTTTTTTAAAATAAAATTTATATGTGTAAACCACGTAAAATATATATATTATAAATTACAATAATAGACGATTCAAAAATATACTATTATGGAAAAGCTAAAGCTAGTGGAGATGTTGATGATGAAAAGTAAGATAAACGTAATGAAAACGTTAAAACTTGATGACAGAAAGTTGACGTAAAGTATAACCAACTTTTGAACAACTTTTAGAAAAATTTATATTCCATTGAAAACTTTGTTAGAATTGTTTTATTATTTGAAAAGATTATCTTAAAATGTGAAGAGTCCCTCGTTGGTGGTTTAACGAATGAGTGGTCACTTAAATATGACTTGGGTAAATCTTACCTCTTAATCAACTAACTTTTGAGGTTAAATTAGACACATTCTAATTTTTGTTTTTCAATATTGATATCGGTGTTAAAATTGTCAACGCACCAGATGTCTGGGTGTGGGAAGAGGGGCGGAGGGGGTGAAGAGTGCTACATCGATGGTTTGAGGAATGAGTGATCTCCTTAATATGACTCAGGCAAATACTCACTTTTTGAACTAGCGTTTGGAGTTAAGTTAAACCTGAAATTCATTTCTTTGCAAAAAGCCGTTTAAACAAATACGTTTTTTTCTTTTTTGGAAAGCTACTATATTAATATATTTGCCTTCTTAACAACATGTCATCAAGAATACATAACCATCAGCTTTTGATAAATTTTTAGTAAAGGAATTGATTGAAAATAATTGGACGAGGCTATATTTAAATTTTAAGATTAGAGGTGATTTTGATTAGTTTGGAGTGAAAAATCAAACCTAGAAAACATATGATAAACGAATATCATATTGTATATTTGTATATCATATTATACATCATGTATGGCAATATCATGAATATAGCAAAAATCGATTTTCATGAATATATATGCACATATTTACATGAAATAATATATAGTGGGATATAAACTGATATATACATGGGGATACACAAGGGGTATAGTGGAGAACACGGAGATGATATCATCTTTAACCTCGAGTTTTAATCTGAAATTCATCTCAAATAGTCTTCAAACACCCTCATAATTAATATTCATCCCTCGTACAAGAATTATTTCTTACGAGAGACGTAAATTAAAGACCAACGCAATATAGAGCTAGGTTAGTGTAAGGCTTTGTACACATTAGTCACTAGAGGCCATTTCTAGGAGTGGCCCATCGCTAAACTAATTTTCATGGCCCAATATAATAATTTCCTTAAGGGTCTATTATTGAATATATAATTGCTTACGTGTATACATTTTTTGTATTATTGCTTTCAAATTGGTATAGTATAGACTAATCACATAACTATCAATATATTGTTATGAATCACTTTGATTGAATTATCGTTCTTCGTTACCTTTTTGTGTACTCAAGCTTAGTTCTTTATTTGCAATTGTAATTTTATCGAAACAATGAAAGAGGGAGGACGAAGGGTTAGAGAAACGATGAGAGTTCAAATCTTCAATAAGCGTATGTGTTTACATATATTGTGTTTTTAACTTATTTTCTTTATTAAGTAATAAGCTAAAGGGTGTATAATACAGATAAGTAAGACTTGCTTAACTGATTGAGTACTTCCACCATCGATCGATATGTTAGCGATGAATTTTCATAACCAATTCATGTTTAGATTATCATTGAATTAATATATTTCATCTATTTGTTATTGTAAATTGTTTTAATTTGATGGTGTAAAAGGAGTATATTATTAAAGTTGAACTTTCGTAATGATAGAATTTGAACAAAGATGGCCTACTTGAATGCCCACCACACGTCACCACCCAATCCCTTCGTGTATTATTCAATCCAATTTTAGACACTTTAATCAAATCATTGTTCAAGGTCACTACTTTTATATTTATTTCCCTATTTCTTTGTCGATTTTTCGATATCTACTTTGGAGTTTGATTAATTCAGATTTGTGTAGAGAAGTCTTATTTTTAGGGGGTAAAGTGATTCCTATCAAAGCTGATTTTATATTCAAAATTCAAATATGAGACTTTTAATTAAAAGTAAATAAGCCCTTATCATTCTATCACAATTTTCGATAATATTACTTTTACTTTTCAATCCATCAAAAGGAGACAACTTTTTATCTCTTTTCCTCAAGGAAAAAAGGGGCAATCCGCCTTTCCCTCTCTCCCTTTGATTCAATCTAAAACTTAAATATTTAATTATAACGTGTACGGACAAAATCTTATATATATATATATATATTTTGATAGTTGAAAAGATCGATAAGCTCTACGTATAAGGAGATGGTATAGTGATGGTGTAGTGCTAGGTTTATTACCTTTATCACGCCAAACATAGCTTTGTATTTGATTAAGGCACACACTAGAACAAGCTATATAGGTTTGGGCTTCGATAACCATAATGCTCGATCAATCATACATGTTGGTGTCATACAATGAGTGCAAGATTTGTTATGACAAAACTTAAATGTCATTTCTTCCCATCGCATCCCTCTTTAGGATGATATAGCTATAACAATGTTCTCATTAAGGCGATAGAGGGACTTAGTTTGAGTATTTATGAGGGGAGATCGTTGATCGTAGATATTGGATGTGAAAACATATATAACTCAATGGTCGTTAAAAAGATTGATAAGTGCTACATACAAAGTACAGGAATACTTCTAATAGCTAGTGTAAAATCAATTTTTTTTCATGAAAATCATGCAAACTTGATTGAAAACTAACAGTATCACATTATGTTAAGAGTATTTTCGAGTCTGCTTAGTCCGACATCATAACCTATTCAAGGGGACCAACGCACTAAACCAATTCCATCTAATCCTTCTTTCTTTCTTTCATGCAGATAAGGATGACATAATAAATAGTGCGTCCAATCCATTAAAAGATGATATATTTACCTATACCATTCACTTATGAACAGTTACAATACAAAATGGATTATTCTTTTCTAAGGAGATAAGCTTTCTCCCTTTTTGGCTTTTTATCACTTTCATGATCAATAAATTAAAGTGCATACTTTATATTATAGTTTATTTGATATTCTATAGCAAAACAAATGGCATGATTATTGTGGCTAACATATATATGGACACCATTGGCTGCTCTAGCACTCATATTCCAACATTAACTTTTTTTTTCTAGCTTCGATATTTGATATTCATATTAAAATCTGATTAAATTTGAATTTACGCATAAAAAATTCTTAAAAGTAAAGCACTCCCTAGCAACATCGAATCCATGCGTAAAACTCGAACCTAAAACCTATAATTAAACTCTAAGTATTCATCGATGTAAAAATACCTCTACGATCTTAGTAATAGTTATAGCCAGATTTTTTATTAAAAAAAACAATCCGTTCATTTCACGTTTTTGTTTCAAGCAAGGGGATATACTTATCATGCATTTTATTATTTTAGATTTGTAAATTGTAATATACATATCTCAAATTTTTCGACGAAGGAATATAGTATAAACCTTGCTTCCAGGTGGCTCCGCCCCTTTTTTTTTTAGATCAATTCATTTTTCAGAAATTGTTTGAACGGCTATATTTTTTAATTTTCTGACTTTTTTCTTCATTATTTGTGATACAATTCTTCTTTTTTCTTATTTTTTTAATTTTCTGATTGAAGATAAGGTGATTGAAACGCAACATGCGATATTATGATCATGAGTAAATGCAAGTACATGAAAAATATTATAGTATATGGTCATGAAGTGAAAATATATATTTATCATTTTGGATATTTATTTTTTTATATATTTATAATTATAGTTTGTGAATGAAAGAATCAAATCAGACAGCTGAAGACGAGGATATAACAACATTAATAACATTATCAGTAGTACATGTGGTGTTGTTTAATTAAATATATTAATAAATTAATGATTGAAAAGAGAAAAGACAAATAACAAAAGGAAATCGATGGAGACTTGACATTGTTGTCATTACAACTAAGCAAAAAGCACTACATAGAGTTGATTATTAGTTAAGTACTTATTATATCTCAAATAAATAATAGTATAGTTTAATTATCTTAAAATTGATCTAATTTAGAGGTGAAAATATATTTTTTAGGTTCTGAATTTTAAAAAATATGACTTATAGGATTTTAGATAAATTATTTATACATATAATAAAGGCGGACAAGATTTTTGAAGTTTATGATTCTTATGATAATTTATACGTATATAAGTAATTTTTAATACATATATAAGGTATGAGCAAAAGTTACTATATTTCTAAGAGCCTCTATATCTACTAGCTTTGAATCTCACCCTTTACTAGAAACAAATGTTTTTTCCACCGCAAATCAGAGAGAAATTTGTATTATAAAACATGATTTTTCTACTCATGTCTCATCGAAGTAGCTCACTGATAAAATGCAAGGTGTGAAGTGAATTCTCATTGAAATAATGTGAAATTTTCTTTTAAAAAAATCATATAAAAAGATTACTGCCTTTTCTTTTCTTGTCGATTCAATTAATGAAAATATATGTAGGAAATTCTTATTAAAAATATTAATCCATAAATTATTATTAATATTATTATTATTTTTTTTAAAAAGGAAAATAAGAGATAAATGCTTAAAACTTGATGTTAGCCCTAGAAGTGTAGTAAGTGTCAGTACATTGAAGTTTTGTACTGTTCCTTGACCTTCAAGAGAAGCTATTCTTATTATATATACACTCACTCCCACCAACTTTCTTTTTTCTTGTCTAATCTATTCTTTCTTTTTCTTCTTTGGTTTTTCTCATTGGCTTCATATTTTGTATATATCCATGCTATTATACCTCACTATTTTTATATATTGGTCCTAGTATATGAACTCGAATAGTTAGTTGACTATCTGAATTCTCATCTTCTTGGTGAGACTTTAATTTCCCACTTTGATTGCAAGGACAGAGTCAACTTTGGGATAGGGGGTCATCCAAACCACGTCCTTCATTGGAAAAATGCATTACTTATATATAGTAGATATTGAATATCATTCGATTAGTTCATGTGTTTAGTATTTTTTTTTCATATTTTAAATTTCTTAGTAAAAATTCTGACTTATTAGTTGCTGCTTATCTGATCTTTCTATATATTATTACTACTATTACTTAATTATGATTGTTTTCATAAAGGGGCCTCTCTTGTCTAGCTATGCCCCTTACCCCTGGGTGCTAATGAGATTTATAGTATGGGTATAATTTAATTTGGGAATATTATTGGTAGTTGAAATTGTTGGGGTGTTGTAATTAAACTATTGAATTATCCATGATATTAGTTGTACTATAGCATTGAACCAGTCATATTTTTTAGTTTCGGTGGTGAAAGAATTTTATCGTTCAATCATAAGAGATAAGTTAATATCAATACATTCTTCTGTTCGATATGTATTAATTTGTATACAATAATCAGATTGTCACGATATAATTTGTTTTATTATTCCTTTAATAGTTAAAGGAGAGGATTTGATTTTTTTTCCAATATCAAAAACATTGTTTTTCTAATGAATATCTATTGAATTTTAACTATAAAGTTCTAGAACATTGGCATTTGATTAATTAGAAGTTAGTTCAATAGGCTAATAATTAATTCTCACTTGTACATTTGTGATTCTTAACATGTCTACGTAGCTATTTTTTTTATAGCATAATTAAATGATACTTATTTAATTTCTCCTATTCATACTATATAGTATACATTTGACCCTATTGATTTACTAGTACAGGTAGGTGTTGTGATTTAATGCCATGAAAATCTAATGAGTTGTGTGACTTGTGACATGTAGAGGGACATCACAATCAGGGCGGAGCCACCCTTATAGTTACGAGTTCGATAATATTTAATATTTTGATTCGAATTATAAACGATTTGAAATAAATAAGCAAAAAAAATTATGGTTCAGATCGAATCTATAAATTAAATATTATGAATCCACGTATTTTTATCAATTATCATGATCATCATTTCCCCACACACCCTATGCAAGTATTAATTTTTCAACAGTTGGCGTAATGAGTATTGTTTTTCCCCTTTCATAATTTTGTTTTCAATAAAGTTAAGTAAAGTATATGCAGCCAAAATAGATATTACTCCCTCGGTATCAATTTATGTGAAATATTTATTTTTTTGAGTCAAACAATTTAAGTTTTATTGGAAATTTGTGCATTTTTTTTAAAGAGACATTCTATTTCAAAGTCATATTTGTGCGTGAAATCCTTAATTTTTTAAAACGAAATTTATATATTTGTAAACTACGTAAAAAATACTATTAGTCATAGTAATTGGCAATCCAAAATATTTAAAAGATATATGAAAAATTTAAAAGATAGATTTATTTGAATCTCGAAATCCGAAATGTGTCATATAAATTGGGTCGAAGAGAGTAAAAGAATTACACCTCATTGTCTATCCTTCTTTGAAAAGGGGAAAAAAGGAATTTGAGCCATAGTACATCAGGTTAAAGTTATATATCAAGTTCTGTATATAAATTTTTTTTTGATAAATAAGCGTTTTTCTTAGATGAATGTGACACGAATTTAGATTAGTCAAACTTTAATATATATATATCGAATACCAGATAAAAAAACTAAATGATGGCTCATATGTTGATATATCCCTTATTGCAATGAACTCATCAATTATAGAAAAGATGCAATTCTTTTTTGTCAAAGAATTAAAAGATACTTCCACTATGATATTATGTCATATCATTGATTGGGAACATTCAATTTGATAGTATATTATTTTAATTTGATAGTATATTATTTTATAAACAACAAACGTTAAATTCTATCCAAATATATTTACCTAGGTGTAAAGTTGTTAAATTTTATTTTTTTCATTTGAAATTTTATCATTTGATTGTACTAGACGAATCTCAAAGCTTCACTAAATTCCCCACATATATAGTACCGTAGGGCCTGTCCCCCCAAAAAAAAATATTAATTTATATATGCATACGCTCAGATATTATGTTTTTTTATATGTGTTATTTAAGTTGAGAATTTTTTTAATTTTTTTTATGAATCAAAGATAAGATTTATGTATATTCTATCTTTCATAAATTTCATCTATAAAATTATACTGAATATAGAAAGTGAAATTTTATATTTTATATATAATTTATTTATATTGAATTCTTTTGATGAAAATTATGCCCTAACAACTTACAAGCTATATGTTCCATTTTCTTCTAGTGAGACATGTTTTTTAAACAAATCTTGCTTCTACTAATTATTCCTAATGAAAATAAACTATATCTATCATAAAAGGATATGATGAGATGATTGGTTTTTTTTTTTTTTTTAATTCTCACTAAGATTCGTAAAGTAAGGTCTAATTCTTTTTTTAATACTTTTTAAAGGTTTTTTTTATAATTAATAAAAATCCACGAGGCAATCTAGGTGGTATTTGAAAAGAAGTCTTAAAAATGAAGAATTCCTTTATAAGGAGCTTGATTAGTCCTTTTCATCTAATTTATTCCAACGTCAATTTGAATTAATCGATTCAGATTTAAACATGGAATGCCTTAAATGTTTGGTAAAAATTTGAGAAGTTACATAAGGTGTAGAGTATACTTAAGGGTGTGAAACATTTTTTGGGAAAAATCATGCAGATTTGATTCAAAACGGATAATAACACATCATAATAAGAGTAATTTTTGGATTAATTTAATCTGAAATGGAACATTACTATTGAAATTGCATTGTACATCCGGAATAATCCTAAAAAGACATGATCTCAGGTCTATACTCGATACGTACCCCTTGTCGAGATCTATCACAAGGAAAACGAAAACCAAGATTTGCTTTATCTGATATCGAACATGAACCGCGAGCAAATAGAACACCTTTACAAAAAGAGAAAGGAAGTAGAAACACAAGAAAAATGCTCTATCTTGATTGGTTCTCTTATCATCTCACAACACCTTAATTAGATGTTCAACCTTACAAGAAATTGTAAGAAATAGAAAATTTTAGTATCTCAGTTATTTGACTATCTGAACGTTCACCTTGATGGTGAGGGTTCGATTCCTGGTTTCAATCCCCATTAGCAAGAATTGTTTTCATTGGTAGTATCAAACAACTCTGTCTCAAGTTTACTTCTACAAACAGGACAAACAGGATGTTTGGCCAACCAAGTATCAGCACATTCAATATGGAAACCATGATTACAACCTGGTACAATTCTTGCCACTTGTTCTTTCTCAATTTCATCCAAACAAACAGCACAATCATTTCCCATAACCAATTCTTGTCCACTAACTTTAGGCAATTTATCCAATTGTGTTAAAGAAAGTCCCTTTTCTTTAACACCCTTTATAGTTTCTTGATTACTATTATGTTGTTGTTGTTGTTGCCTTGTTGTTGTGGCATAACAAAGAAAACACATGTACACCACAAAAACAACACTCATGCCAACACATGGAAGAAATAATGCTAGAAACACACTAAAAAGCATTGTTTTCTAGAGGGTTTTCAATTTCAAGACCTTTCGAAGAGAGTATCTTTTTGGTTAATATCAGCACGATTCGAGCATATGTATTTAAGGGGGGTGTTGATAATAGTGAAAATGATGGGAAAGAAAAGAAGAGAAGAGGGTTTTTGATTTCAAGACCTTTCGAGGAGAGTATCTTTTTGGTTAATATCAGCACGATTCAAGTATATTTATTTTAAGGGGGGTGTTGATAATAGTTGTGGCAATGATGGGAGAGAAAAGAAGAGAGGGATGAAAAGTGAAAAGAGTAGCAAAATAACATAATTGATGAGAAAAGTTAGAAGGGAAGATGAGTGGTTTAAATACTTGGTGGTGAGTTAGGTGCATACAAAATATTTTAGATCAATGAATTAAAGAGATATATATATATATATATATATCACAATCAATCTCTTTCTATATGTGTATAATTTAAATTGTGTTGTATTTATATGTGTAACATGATTGGAATTACAATGGAGTTTAGTACACATGTCATTTCGGTTTACACTAGTATATAATTTGATTCACGGAATTTATTTAAGAAATAAAAAGTGAAAATTTAATTTGTGGTCTTAAATATATTATAATATTATACCTGTAAGGATGACCGAGTTGGTTGAGCAAGTGATCTCCCAAATTGGTGGTTACAAATTTGAAACCCCTTTGCATACTTTCTCAATCGAGCTACTTTGATGGGGCTTGCCTAGTGTGGTTTACCTCTTCAGTGTAATTAGAAGTTTAAAAATATATATATATTTTTTCAAAAATAAATTAGAAATAAATAATGTCACATAAATTGAATAAAAAAAGGCACTAATAAGTAGATTTGACAGTTAATTTTTTAACATGATCTTACAAATTGGATGTTGATCCATATTAAATATATGAACATCCCCTAAAAGATAACTATCGTTAAACTTTTCATAAGTAAGCTTACACTAATTACATATAAAATATATTATCTTGTCAAAGTATAAAAGTTGCAAGTTCCATGTTCTGAGTTTAAACGTACGTCTATTGTCCTTTTTGTTTCCTCACGCTTTGATATTCATTTTGAAATTTGATTAATTTATATTCGTATCGAAAGTATACTTAAAAATAAAACGCTCCCTAAAATTGACTTCATTTTCAAAATTCAAATCTAAAATCTTTGATTAAAATAAAAATCTTTGATAGTATATCGATTGTCTTTTCAAAATGGAAGTGACGTTGTAATAAAAATAAGGCAAAACCATTTGCCATGGAAAAAAAATGAAATACTTTTACTTTGGGAAAACAATTTTTTTGTTTTTTGTTTTGCTTGCTATAAACGTCAAACGTGCCTAAATATAACTCTATCAAATTAAATTAAATCTAATCACTCAAAAAACTAAAACAAAATATTTAAGCAGTGAATTAATTAAAGAATTTATGTTTTATATATTGATAAGAGTAAAAAATACTTATATTATCAATATAGTTTAAACTATTATAACAAGTTAATTACCATTTTAATCAACTTATACCAATTAATAATTATCTATATTTTGTATAATGCTAAGTAATATAATCGTGCAAGTAAATATTTGTACATCATGATGACTAATACATAGAATTTATACTCTTAATCAAATACATACGTAACAAATACGATCGAATATAATACTTGGAATATAATATTTATTTTTCCACCCATTAATAAACCTTCAAAGAGCGAGAAACCCACCTTTGTTGGGTTTGTTATGTTTTTCATCGAGTCAGGATCTATTGAAAATAATTTCTCTATCTTTCAAGGTAAGAATATGATTTATGTAAGACTATCCTTCCGACTCAAACCCTACGTGTGAGATTACACAGGATTTTTGTTTGTTCGTTTGTTGTTGTTGTAGTTATTATTGTATACCAAAAAAAAAAAAATGTAACTCATGAACGTAGTTGTTCTTTAAGGTAAATTAGTTACATACCCTTCTTTTTTTTTATTTCTCACTTGGTGTCCTGAGTCCACATTGGAGCCAGGGGCGAATTTACGTAGGATGAAGGGGGTTCATCCGAACCCCCTTCGTCGAAAAATTACACTATATATATAAGATTAAATTTTTAATATACGTGTATATATATAGTACTGAACCCCCTGAACATTCACCAAAGGCGTAGCTCAGTGGCGTTGGGGGTTCAGGAATTCACTCTACTACACGCGAGGTCGCGTGTTCGAATCCGGGCAGAGGCATTTCTTTTATCAGCTTATATTTTAGGCGTTTTAATTTATTTAAAAATATAATAATGCAATCAGAAAATGATGTTTAGTTCCAAAAAATTAAAACACTGATTGGAAATTTAGGATTTATTAGTTTAATCCCTAATTATAAAGTCAAATATTAAAAAACTCTTTTCTTCTTGATTCGACAGTTTAATCCGACCCGTTTATATCCGATTCGACCCGTTTAATTTTATTTGTGGATATTATTTATGTGATTAATTATTTTTTTTGAACCCCCTTGATGAAAATCCTCCCTCCGCCACTGATTGGAGCCCTGACTTAATTCGGATTGTGCATTACTGAGTCCACTTAACTTTTGATGGTGATGCTTCCAACAAGATTTTCTCTATACACATGGCTTGAATTGACAACGTACTTAAAATGAAACAATCTTTAAAATTTGCTTATTTCCAAATATATATTAGCTTAAATGTACCTATCACTAAAATGATGATAATATTGATTTGTTTTATCAGGAGAATAATTAAATCGTCACGTTAGGCTCTTAGATTAAAATAGATCCACTTCCAATAACTTACTGCTTTTTGGTAATATTTTGAGATTCGTAAATGATAATCTAACAAATTCTACTTTAATTATATCATAAGTTTAATAATCAAGCCAATTGTAAATTTTGTAATTAGTATCTTAAATAGGTGTACCCAAAAAAAAATAGTATCTTAAATAGTGGAGTTACTTATTTTTCGATGCGATTTGCTTGACCAAACTATATGTAATTCTTGCCATTCTATAATGCTCCAAATAATTATTTGACACAACTCAATAAAGGTATGATCAATATATAAAAAAATATTTTTTAATTTTTTCATGTTCGATTAGTTAAAATTGAAAAAATCAAATTCAGTAGTTAAATGAATTGGATTACATATCCTCATTGTTGATATCTTTTCCATCTTTGCTCAATCGGTTAAAATAATTATATTTGTTAGTTAAATATATAAAAATAATATACTCCACTATTTACCATCAATAATCAATATCTGTTATAACATATAACTTATGTTATTTTTCAAATTACAAACTCAGACCATTTAATTACTTGTATATGTCTTTTACTTGTTATGATAGAAGAACATATCAACAATGATAACTATTGCTATAACCACGGCTCAATCTCAAACAAGTTAAAGATTAATTATATGAATCCCACTATTTTTTAAGTTCGTTTCATTTCATTTTGGCCTTTCAATTTGATGAAATCTTATGGCTTTTGATGATTTGACTACGTAGAATTAAATAAAATAAAAGTTATAAGTAAAGCCAAACTATTGTCCAATCATAGTCACCTAATATAAAGGAGCATCCATAATTCCATCCACTAAAAGGTTTACATGTGTATGTCACAAAAATGTTCTTTGTTGTAATTTGTCCATTTGAATGTTCTCGAAATGTAATGAAATTTCACAAATATTACACGAAATGTATCTATCTATAATAATAACAAAAATGCATGCCCTACCCCATAAAATACAGGCAACGGATGGAGCTGCTCTTTTCTTATCTAGAGATGTTGGTTTTGAGCTTTAGGTATAGAAAAGTTCTTGGTTTGGGGCACTTTATCCTAATAGGCCTACGCAATGCGAATTTGAACTAGTTTAACTCTAATACGAGTACTGAATGATAAATAAAACAATAATGCCCTAAAATGACATTGCAATATTAGTTGTGGACTTGGTTTATTTGTTTGGTTTTGGGCTTAAAGTTGAAAAAAAATAGTGAAAGGCCATATTCTTTATCTGGATAAAACTTGACCAGGCTGTTAAGATGGGCCCAAGTTAATTGTTCCAAAATTTAGAAGAATCCAGGTCTATGATGAAATGTAAAGAAGTTTTTGCATGAATTGTCCCTATTTCGAAATAATTTTTATGCTTAGAGATTTTTGCATAAGTTTAAAGAATTTTTGCCTCGTTTGATATAAATTTTGTACGGATTGAATTATTCGGCAGAAGTTGTATAGTATCTACTATCTGATTCGCTAGGCACAAGTAGTGTATTATCTAGTAAGTCATAGGTTTTAAATATTTTTTACTTTACTTGAAACTTACGAAGATGGTTAGACTTTTGAAAAATAGAGAAGAAAACACTTTATTTGGAAATATGAAGATGAAGTTGGAAAACATGTTCAAAGCTACTTCAAGATAAATTTGGAATTTTCATCGGCAAACACCGATTTTCAAATAAAATAAAAAATTATTCTGAAGAAAGTAAATAATTTTCGTGATCAAACAGGTTCTAAGATTGGTCCTAAGGGTTGTCTCCCTATAGTTTCTCAACTATATATAAAAAGAAGAATATATAAGATAACTATTTTTTTGGGTGAATTTAGTTGTTCAATCCCAAATCATGATGTATTAATATAATAAACTTTCTATTTTGTAATGTTCTCAATTTCGACATGACATGATAAATTTTCAAGAAATCAATTTCATTTATGAATTTAATTGATTGCTTAACTAAACCTACCAAATAAGCTTCGATCATGACTCCAACATCGGCCACCCAAACCCCTTCTTGGGTTTTCCATAGAAAGGATATATATTACTATTACTCAACACATGTCTCATAAAACATGTTACTCATGAAAATCGAAATCATGACCTTAATTATGATATCCAAAAAGAGAATGCACAATTTTTAATTTCTATTGCATTAAACTAAAGAGTAATACTTCTATCAAAGAGAAAAAAAATCTGAAGGTTGTATATATGGGAGGTTAAAGGGAGATAAAATAAAAGAAGTTAACGCTTAACGATCGAGATACTTTATTCTTAACCTCATAAGATTTCGAGATGAAACTTAACTTACGTCTCGATTAAGAACAGTGATGATATAAATTTTAATTACATGGTGCATATAACTTATAATTACCGAGTTTGATTATACCACTAGGCACTTGATTAAGACATATCATAATATGTTCTAGCTATTTGGCCAAGGAAGTTCATCAATAATTTCTTTTGTTGCTTTACAACATGGTTAGATTAACAATATCATAAATATATCTTCTTCTTTTTTGTTGTGTAATCTCAATTCCTCAAACATTCTTAAAATAAAGCTTAATATTCAAGACTAATATGAAATGTATATAAATTAAATCACAAACTTTATCATTCAAAATATCTATTTTTTGTCAAAATTAGGAAATTTGATTGCTTAAAGCCTTAAACAATAAGATATATAACATTTTTCTTTAAAGCCCTATGAAAAAGAACGGCTTAATTTTCCAATAGAAAAATTGTATGCAACATCATTTCTGTGTATGCAAATTCTACGTGTCAGACAAGAGGGGGTTGCTCAGATGGTAATCACTCTCCACCACAAGTCACCAAGACAGCAAAAAGATGGAAACTCCC
The DNA here is from genome assembly GCA_036250405.1 of Solanum raphanifolium. Lineage (NCBI taxonomy): Eukaryota > Viridiplantae > Streptophyta > Magnoliopsida > Solanales > Solanaceae > Solanum > Solanum raphanifolium. Next base: position 28,774 of record JAJOOE010002433.1, read on the forward strand.
ATCCCTAGAGAAGAAAAAATAATAATAAATTGCATGCCAACTCAATTTTTCCTATATATCAAAATAACATAACACAAGGTCGCATGGACCATTCTAATATGTTTTAGATAAAGGAAGTACTGAAATTTAACAAAACAAAACTTGGTGGGTTTTTAGGACCAAAGACCACAAAAGTAAAGGAAGAAGTTTGGATAAATTGGGCTCTAAGTAATAAGCCCATAATTAAAATGGGCCCAAGTTTCTGTATGATTTTTTTGTTACACGTTTGATCGAGTTCAATTCAAGGTATATATAGTTTGTTTCTCAGGCATAGGTGTTCACGAGAGGTTTGCATGGGAAATCTGTCAACAATAAGAGTCTTATATCCTAACGAGAGGAAGTGTCCAAATCATTATTCGAACACCTAGTGTAAATTTTGTAAGCCTTTTCTAAGTTTCGTAAACATTTGAATCATTTCTCGATTTGTGTGTGTCATTCTTGAGCAAAGATCAAGCTAATTCTATTTTTTGTATCGTTCTAATTTTGTCGAATATCCCCGACGGGACTATATTTTGTAAACATGTCTGTATGAAAGTCGAAATACACCTTCTTCTTCTTCTTTTTTCTAAAAGAAAAGATTATTTATTGCATTTTCTAGCATGTGAAGAACTACATTTTACATACATTTAATTGTCAAATAAGTAAAACATATATTATTTTGTTTCAAGTTGTGATTTTCACAAATTTACAAGCAAAATGATTATGGAGAGTATGTATTATGTTAAATTTGTGTATTTTTAAAAATAATTTAAATATAATATATGTCCTACAAAAAGCCATCTTAATTACTTAAAAATTGAATATATACATTTAGTGAAATATCAGAAGAAGAACTAAAATAAAAATTTATCAACAATAAAAGGTGCAATAATTTCAAAAACTAAAAGTTAATTTTGACCTTTGGTAAACACAAACCTTTACAAAGTCAAAGACACAATGTGTGACCAAATTATTTTGGCTTCAAGCTCAAAAATTTATTTTTAAAAATTGGTCCATATCCTAATTATATATTATTTATATTATCTAATATAAAAAAATATATCAATCTGTGTATTACGTGTGATAATTTAGTCAGCCGTCCACATCGAAGCATACCAAATGCAACGTTACTTACAACTAATTTCCAAGAAAATACTCCAACTATCTGAATTTAACGTGATAAAATTAGTTCATAAAAATATGATTCATTTAATTTACTTAAATAGGAACGTTTTACTAATCTTCTCATTTAATAACTTAACTCATTTTGATTGGTTCAAATTCAGCCTAAATCGTTCAAGGTCATTTATCACCCCTATCCGTCAATATAACAAATAAATTAAAGGATTTAGCGACAATTATCTAACGACAATAATATAATTGTTGTTATTTTATTTTAAGGACAATAATAAATAATTTATATTTATAACAAGTTAACAATACTCTTTTTAAGTGCCGCTACAAGTTTTAGTGACTTTGAAATGCAATGATATTAATTGAAATACCGCTAAATATTTTATTACTATAAATATTTTCGTAAAAGAAAAATTTATCATTACAAAAAAGTCCCTTTTATTATAGTGCCTGTTATCACATGTTATTGTAATTTATGTTCGAATAATTTTGCGAATGATCTTTTTTTGTTTGTTTGTCAGAAGCACTACTTCAATAGGCCTATAAAATGTGTATTTAAATTAATCGGACCAATAAATTAGAAATATAGGATGGTAAAAGAGATGAAAACTTTTTTGGTTGAATTAAAGTATTACCACTTGTAAAATAACGAGGGTTGTAATCAATAGATAAAATAAATCTATTATCATTTATGTTTAATAATAATACTCAACTTTATTTATAATTTCAAGTAATTTTGAAATCTCTTTTAATTTAAACTTTATTAGGAGTAACTTCTAATATACAGTCAACAATTGAGTGACTATATCTTGTGTATAATAGAGTAGTTAGCAATAATTACGTAATTAGTAATGTTATTTTAACGAATATTTTATTACTTGAAAAAAACTTTTATTCCCTCCATCCTAATTTATATAACACTTTTTTATTTTTAGTCAATTTCAAAAAGAATGTCATCTTTTCATATTTAATAGTAACAACAGTTTAACTCTAAAAATTTCATTTTACCCTTAATAAAATAATATTTTAATGACTTATATAAAAAAAAAAATTCAATCTATTATTTAAACGATATGTATCCAATCCAATAGCTTCATATAAATTGAGACGATTCGATAACTATAGTAAAATTCAAAGGAAAAGTTGTCAATTCACTTTCATACGTAGTTTCCTACTAATTTTACGTAGTGAGCAGTATGCAATTTTGGACTTTTAGTTAAAGCATGACCAAAATGTGCATTAATTATAATTATTAAATAAGCAAGGTCCCATTGCTTTGGTCAAATTATTTTTGCTTGGTCCTCTAAATTCATTTTGACTCTTTCGATTATATGTTACTTATTATTATATGTTTTGCATAATGTAGTATATATTTTGTCTACTAATTTGTCTTTTTTTTTTTTTTTTTTGGGTTCTATCGCTCTTTACTTAGATAGATTCATCTTCATTCATTTTTTGAAGGAATTAATTGTTGTAAGAGTTGAGGGTTGGGTTTATGATTATATATATATATATATATGTGTGTGTGTGTGTCTTGAAAATTATTGTTCTAAATTATACTCCCTCTGTCCCTATTTAGTTGTCCACTTTAGAAATGACACACAGATTAAGGCAACAATGATTAGCATAGTGAAGTTACAATTTTACCCTTATAGTACAATTTACCTCCAAAATAAATTCACTCAAGATAACTAATCAATGTTGGAAAGTTCATAAGTTTATTTACTTTATTTATGACAACTTTTCACTTTAAATAAGGATATAATAGGAAAAAATTTGTTGTCCTTTCTTGAATTGTCAAAATGGACAACTAAATAGGGACAACTAAATAGGGATGGAGGGAGTATTTGATAAGGTAGTTAGGTTATTGTGACGTAACGATTAATAAAACAAGTAAAGTTATATTTTGAAGGAAATAATAGGTCTTCGATGGAATAATTAAAATGTGTGAAACTGGTTCACACCTTATCACTATCAAAAGGGAGCGAGGATAACATTATCGATCTCTCAATTATTGATAGATTATAATTTTGATCTTTATGATATATGACTCGACATAACACATTTAATCTTCAATTAATTAAAGGATTAATTTTGATCTCCTCAATTATGTAAAAAGTATGTTAAAATTGACCGATTTTAAAAGTATACTATTTCAAATATGGAGTAATATTTCAAGTTTTACATACTACCATGATAGTTAAATGGTGAAATAATTAATAATTCTGAAAATTATGAATTTTCATAACAAAATTTACAAATGAACATTTAAAATAATTAAAAATTAAATAAGCTTAATCAAATATCATAAAAATTAAAATTTCAATTTATCAATTATTGAAGAACTCAAAATTACTAGAATTAACCAATAAAAATAAAGATTAGGTAGGTAATATATTAATGGGATAAGTTAAAGACTCTGAAATGGGTACTGGCAATATTGACTAGAATATTTATATATGTTAGTTAAAACAAATGACATGCATGGTGCAAATAGTCAAAATAATTATAAACAAATTAGTCATGAAAGTCATGTTCTACCATTTGATTTGAAAATATATATACATATCAACATCAATTCAAGTTTTAAATTTAAAATAATAAAATATCATTAAAATTTTCTCACATCATACTAAATATGACAATTACTTTCTTTAATTTATTTTCCATTATAACCTCTTCTTCTCACTCTTTTCCTCAGTCTTAATGACAAGGTCAATAATGATAACCCCACCCTTTTTAACCACCTTAATTTATTATTATAATTAATATAAATAATACTATTTCTCTAGCCAACTATATCCAACCCCACTTCACCTATATATATTTATGTCATGTGTGTATCACATACACAAACTTAGAGATAAAGAAACTATCTAGCTGATCAATTTGAATCAGGCTCTACAAAGTAAGAATCGAATCTTTCATTCAGAAAATTAAAGAAGACTAGCTAGCTGAATTTGGATCTGCACCGGCTCGATCTACAAAGTCAAAATCGAATCGTTCACTCAGAAAAATCAAAGAGAATTAACTAGCTGAATTTGGATCTGCACTGACTTGATCTACAAAGTCAGAATCAAATCTTTCATTCAAAAAATTAAAGAGAATTAATTAGCTGAATTTGGATCAGCACCGACTCGATCTACAAAGTCAGAATCTTTCATTCAGAAGCAGAATTTGAATCAGCATATCTAAAGTAAGAATCTAATCTTTCTGTTGTTTTTTCCCAAATTCTTTCGTGAATAATAATTTGAGGTCGTGAAGCGAGTACTCATGGAGAAACCATGCAAGTCATCAAAGAAGAAAATTACAATCTTGAAATTACTACCAAAAGCTGCAGCTGCAGCAGCTTTTATACTACAAAATGCACATGCACCTTTTAGTCCAAGTAGAGAAAAAAGATTAGCAGCAGAACATCATCACAAAAATCACCACCATAAAGGATTTACAGGCCCAATAATACCAGTAATTCCGGCCCATCAAGTTTCGGGTCGAAAATCCGAGCCCGGTTCGCCTAAAATCTCATGCATGGGGCAAATCAAGCATAATAAAAAGAAGACGTTGAATCGTATGAGAAGTAGCGAAAAAACGAGCACTAGTAAAAATCAACGAAAAGACATCATGAAGAAATCGATGTCTAATTTTGGTAGTATGTTTGGTGGCAAATCGAAATTGATATCGGGGCGAAAATCAGATGTTGCAGTTGAAAATATTATTTGTAAGCTTCCTGATAGAGCACCTTGTTTGAGTCAAATGCAACGGTTCGCTAGTGGTAGGGAACCGTTGACCAATTTTGACTGGAGGTCGATACAAATTACACCTCAAGATCAACGCAAGTATTATACAGACGATGATAGAGAATTCAATGACGATGATGATGAAGATGACGAAATTAGTCCTTTTTCTGGTCCAATATTATTAGGTAGAAGTAGAACAACTATATGTTTGGAGCCAAGGAAGGAAATTAATTTATGGAAAAGGAGAACTATGGTCCAACCTAAGCCTCTTCAGTTGCAATATTAGATAAGTTGAAATTGTTTATTTTTCCCTTTAGTTTCTTGTTTTTGTTTAATTTCTACTTAATAATGTATGATATGTTGTAAATGAAAATTCATTCATTTAAAAGTATGAGAATGAGATAAATTAAGTTACATATATTAATAGTGTAATTCATCGTGGAATTTCTTGAAATTTGATTTATTTGTTTGTCTTTCTAATTAAGTGAAAACTTTTGAGGGATAGTTCTCTTTCGTCAATCAAGTTTGCATATGTTCGATGATCTTATAATTCTAGTGTTCTTGAATCTTGAGGGAGTTCTTGATCTAATAAGGAACAAAAGCCAAGTCATCAACGACCAGGGAAGAATCGCGATATTTAATTTTGTATTTCAATATAAATGTTATTTTAGTTATATAATATGATTATACTTTTCACAAAAAAATATAAATATAAATATAAAATATAAATTAATCAGACACGCAAAATATGAATCTTGTTCACATTCACCTAATAAAATTTAATTTTGGTGGTAGCTACACATATTAATTACACACATGTAGTTGTTGACAAACTAATATCAGCCATGATTGAGGTGTTTACCAATAAGATTCCAAATTTTTCGTATTTAATTGTGTATATATCACTAATTTCAAAGCTAAAAAATGATTTCTATATCATAAAAATCCATAAATTGTCATAATACATGATTTTTGTCTTATCAGTTTATAATTAATTAGTCCACCGGCGTAATTATTGAGCTGAATTTAAAATGGTGCGATTTGGAAACAAAAAAAATCATATCCATGAATAGTATAATTATAATGTAATGCTCTTGTAATAATATTTATTTACTTATTTATCACGATAACACATTAAAGCGGCAGCGGCGGCGGCGGTTGATCAACGACAAAATTGTCACCGTCTTCTTCCATGTAGAAGGTTCGAGAGTAGAGCTATGTGGTGAAATTTGGTTGCGTGTGGGCAAATGGTGCAGTATATATCAAGTATTTAAGGGTGGGTTCAAGATCCACTACTCAGGGATGGATGGCTGCTCAAATTCATACTGGGCCCATTTAACATAAAACTTTTTTACTACAGTATAAATTTATGTTTGTTAAAATTCATTAATGACACTATAACTATTGAAATTAATCATAATTAGGACTTCTTCATATTCATGTCATAACATTCTATTAAATTTTAATCTGAACCTGCATTAAGCTCTAAGGATTAGAGTGAAAGAATTTTATTTCATCTGTCCGACTATTCACAAATGAACCATACGTATTGAAAAATATATTTGTTCATATAGGTTGTAGAAAAACTTGTGTAATGAATTTATAAAAAAATTATTTGTATTTGTACCTAAAAGGGTAGTTGTTGTATGATTGCAGGTATGACATCAACCACGGAGAATGTTGAACATCTATTTTATAATGGAGAATTTGCACAAACAATGTGGCCAAGGTTTGCAGGATGGTTAGGCATCAGTGAAGCAGAACTCTTAGAAGCTTATTAGTCGAATGTTGGAATTTTTAAGGCCAAAAATTATGTGGCTGCATATATCCTTAAAATTATGCCACCTATAGTGATATGGGAGCTATGGAGGCCCAAGTGTTGCTCCAAATATGATTCAGAAAAGCTTTCTATCAACGTGCGACATTCTAATCACTTTCAACATCTGTCAACTTATCAAAGCTAGCTAGATTCAAAAGCATCCAAAGTGAAAGTTGATAAGACATTTGTTTGATTTTTGATAAAAATATGGCTGAGAAGATCGTCAGAGTGGTCAAGTGGATTAAACCTTCTTTCCCTGTTCTTAAATTAAACACCGATGAATTCTGCATTAATGGAACTTGTGGTGGGGGAGGTGTACTTAGGGGATTATCGAGGAAGAGTTAATGGTTTGAGTTCTATCATTGCTGAGGCAGACTCTTTATTGTTGCTTAATTGCACCATCGTTGTTTGGGCAATCCCCTAGAGAATTGAAGACACGGTCAAAGAGATAAAGAATCTTGTAGGCATATATGATATTCCTATTCAACATTGCTTTAGGGAAACTAATAAAGTGTTGACAAATTAGCTTCCCTAAGTCACTCACCTACTCATGTACAAATCTAGATCAACTTTCACTTCAACACCATCCCTAGAATAGTGGAAGGGATTCTCTACATAGATAGGTGGGTATGCCCTTCCTTTAGAGTCATAAAGCGTAAAGCAAATACTTTGAGCTATGATCCCCCTTGAACCTCTCTAAGTGTACTAGTGCTTGTTTAGCTTAGATCTTTTGTGCACTCATGTGTTTGGTTTGACTGTGTAACCAAACTCGCAAGAAGGTATGGCCTAACCCTGCTTCTTCAAATGTAATTTCTTTCTCAATGGCAATATATATGGTCTATAAAAAAAGAAGATAAAGATTAAATACTCGGAAAAAAAAGTGGTGATATACTAACAATTGCACAAGTTGCCTACTCAGGCAAAGGTAAAAAAAAATCGCTGCTATTTCCTTGGCTAACAATCATATCCAGCTGTACTCATTTCCATCTAGTGCCAAGAGAAGTCAATATCACCAAGGTATCAGCTTGTTGCCTCAGGCCAAGTACTTGATCAAGTTTGGGTTCTCTTTGTCTCTTTCCAAGTAGTCACGAGTGATAAGATCTTCAATCCTCTTTTTGATTGCTTTGAAATCAGGCTACACAGAAATTTTACATTATTTTTCGGCACGTACAAGAGAAAATTCAATAATTAGAATACACAAGCTAACACATCTCTCCAACTAGAGCCTATAACTATTTTTCAGGAAAAAAACATTTGAAGGCAGAGAAGAAACTTGAGAAGGGAATACGATGAAATACATTGGCAAGTTTGGGTTACAAAGATGACACCTCAACAGAAATTCCAGCACTCTGCATATCCTACTTTATATATCTATGGATACCTCTCTTAGTTTTGAGGTGGTCACACATTCCTCAAACTAGAGGAAATATACTGGAGGTGAGAAAAAGTTTCAGGTAGTTCCTCCCGATACCTATGATAAAGGACAAGTGGTTGAATGGTTACTTATTTTGGACTGAATAACTCTCTTCATTTAAAATTTTGACCAAGACAGAGGAAGTTCAAAATACAACAAAAAAGATAGCTGGACACAAAGGAGTCAATATCCTCCTGTTACCCCTGTGGTCAACCGTCATCATCACTTCTCCATTTTTATTTTTATTTTGAATAGTCAGTACTAGGAAAAGCAAAACGAGCAATAACCATCTAAGATATTCTATCAGCAAAGCAAACCCTAGGACATTGATGACTTACTTTTAAAAATGAAAAGATGTTTTAAGTAACACGCAATTAGATAGCAAGAAAGAAAATGAAATGTCTGGCATAGAAGCAACAACATTCCTCCATGTCAAATTGAATGTCATGGTTATTACTTATTAGGCAGACCAAAATCATGTCCACTTTCCTAAATGGAATACATTAAACAGAGGAAATCCAAATGGTGAAGATGCAGCATACCTTAAACATGCGGCTCAATTGCTCAGCACACTCCAACACGAGCTGCTGATGAGGAAGCACCTTCCGGCTCTTCATAAGGCGCACAATACAAGCATCAATTGCATAACGTCTGTCCTTATCAACATCCTCAACCACTTTTTTCCTTTCATCCACCGGAGGCAAAGGGATCTGAACGATACAAAAAGATCATTGAGAAAAAGTGTCCACAAAGCATACACAAAGTAAGCATCACGGCAAAATACAAGTAGCTCTAAACAGTATCTATACCCTAATCCTCCTCATTCTGTCAGTGAACTTGGAGTTAAATTCAAAATGATCCGTTGATGAAACAGTTCTATTGCTAGGCTCTTTGGTCAGAATTTTATACTTGGCACATGACAGGGATTGAAGCAATCTGATCAAGTCATCGTCAGCCAAATTTAACTGACTTTTGATATCTGAGTAACTCAATCTATCTGAAGCATTAAACAGTAATAGAGCAGCAGCCTGAAAATGAGATCATTAATCAGTAACCATATTTGGTATCAGAACAGCGATGCTGCAGCAGAACTATTTCACAAACTGATCACCTGGTAAGTTCCCACAATAAGTTCAATACTTTTTGATTCAAACTTGCCATTGATATTGCATGTATCCAGTGAATAAATCCAGGTCAATTTCCTGTGTTTCGTTTTCGTCTGATAAAATTCCTTGAAGACTTCTACACACTTCACCTGAGATACCAACAGAGGAGTAAAACACCCATAAAAAAAAAAAAAAAAAAAGGAAAGATCAAATCAGCAGCAGAAATTGAATCATTATATCAGATGAGAAGCAGATCTCACCATTTCCACAGGGAGACTCAGATCAGAAGATTTATAACTAGGCCAAAAGCCAGTTGTAAGAACTGTGACAGTCAAATCAATTCCAGGATTAGCTGCCGAGTTGTTACTGAGATATTCCTGAAAGTGACTCTGATTTTCCTTCGCCAAAGTCAAGTCCGTAACCTGTTTTGTTATTTCAAACAATAAGTGTTGACAAGACAATTTGAACGGGGGGAAGATAAAATTAGTAGTACTATACACTCTCCTCACCATTCCCTCCATCTTTGACGTAAACTGTCCACCACACTGCTGCTTTAACTTTGTTAAGATAAGCCTTTCATGGTCATCATTGGCACTTTTATCAAAAAGCAGTCGCCGAGAAAGCTTCTTCCTATAAAATTATGAAGACAAATACATATTCAATGGTTAGAGATGTAACAAGGAACTAGTTACTGGGTCAAAAAAAAAATTGATGTAGCTTCCAACCTGTAGAACTCCGCAAAAAGGTCTTTGTCACTGATATACGCAAGAAGCTTGACCACCTATATGAAATATAAACAATTATGAAGTTATCCTGAAAAATCGAGTGACCACCAGAAAGCGAAGCTGGATATAGGGTTAGTGCTACCTTATCTAATGTCTCCTCAATAGCATCATCACTGAGTTTCTCACTCCCGCCCTTCTTAAGGATATTATCACAATAAGAGGCAAGGAGCTCTGCACTAGAACAGCCAGCAACAATTTTGTTACAGAAGACCTCAAATGCCTCTTTCAAAGCCTATAAAAGTTCAGAAGTTAAGACATCAGAAATAACATCTCAAATTATTCAAGGTAAAAAGTATAACCACGCAACTGTGAACAGCTGGATATACCTTGTGAAAGAGAGAGTTATTTGCAAAACTGTCGGTCACATATGCCATATATTTGTCATGCAGCTCAATAACCTTCCTAACAAAGACCTGAGGAAACAGATCGGACACAGTTGAACCATCTCCTGAGCTATTACACTTGAAAAATCAACTTGAGTAGAAATTCAGATAAGTGGATTTACCTGCTCCTGTGAACCACTGGAACTTTCAGCCTGTAGAACCACATAAATATCAGAACTTCAAAATGCACTGAAATCAGTTACTACCAAAAGGAAAAACAATAGCTCGCAGATCATAAGAACAGCATGTGGATGCAACTTCACATATATCTTTGTATTTCTGATAATGCTATTTAATCTACTCAAAGTCTTGAACTCCTTTTTTTTCTAGATTACTTGATTGTTCTCAAAGATAGGTTGCTCTATGCATTCTCCCCTTCAACTTCCCTTGTTTTTTCCTACCCATACACCTAAACTTTTTCTCTACTAGTTCAAGAAGCATGGATATTAAAATAAGAAAAAGGGGCCAAAAAACATATTGCCAAATGAAGCACAACATGTTCAGTCAACAGACCTTGTTACTTGATGAGTCTTCGGCCTGTTGCACCAACACCATGCCTTCAGTAACATGCTGCAAAATATGTACCATAACAAAGTATTTAACCACCAAAAAAAAAACTCAACGAAAACCCTGTAGTTGCTCAACAATTAAATAGAAGACAATACCTGCTTAAACACATTTGCAACTTGTTCCAAACCTTTAGGGATCCTGTGGAATAGCCTATACATTCGAGATAAATCCTCTACCTGATATGAAAAAGGGGTGGATCAAAGGAGGGGGGAAAAACAAGATCCTCACATAAGAAGTCAAATACAAATTGACTAGTAGACACCTACTATGCAAGGAATTAATACCTTATCATCTCTAAGCAAAGCTCGGCATCCAGAATGCTCCTTCTCAAGCAATTGATTGGTATATACAACCAATAATTCATTTTGCACTTTCTGCAGCACAAGTGTAGTGTCACTGATAAACGCAAGACACTTGACCACCTATATGAAATATAAACAATTATTAAGTTATCCTGAAAAATCGAGTGACCACCAGAAAGCGAAGCTGGATATAGGGTTAGTGCTACCTTATCTAATGTCTCCTCAATAGCATCATCACTGAGTTTCTCACTCCCGCCCTTCTTAAGGATATTATCACAATAAGAGACAAGGAGTTCTGCACTAGAACAGCCAGCAAAAAATTTGTTACAGAAGACCTCAAATGCCTCTTTCAAAACCTATAAAAGTTCAGAAGTTAAGACATCAGAAATAACATCTCAAATTATTCAAGGTAAAAAGTATAACCACGCAACTGTGAACAGCTGGATATACCTTGTGAAAGAGAGAGTTATTTGCAAAACTGTCGGTCACATATGCCAT
>JAJOOE010002435.1:0-26901 GCA_036250405.1 Solanum raphanifolium
TGGGGTGGGGATGGCAGGGTGGGGTATTTTTTTTGGGGTGGGGGAGGTGGTGGTGGGGGGTTTCGGGGGGTAGGGTTGGTAGAAAAAAAAAATTTTCTTTTTCCGAAAAAAAGAATTTTTAATTTTTTTTTGGGGGTGGCGGCAGGTGGGTCATGGGTGGGTGGGGGGGTTGAAAAAAATTCAAAAAAAAGTGTTTTTAAATCTTTTTTTGGGGGTGGGGGGTGAGAGGAGTAGGGTTGACAAATTTTTTTTTTTTTTTTCTGAAAAAAAATGTTATTTTAATTTTTTTTGGGGTAGGGGCAGGTGGGGTGGGGGTGGGGTTGTAGGGGTAGGGTGGGATGGTAATTGGTAAGGGTTGAGGTATTAACAACTTAGCTTTGATTTAATATATTTTGGCTTTAGGAAATGAAAGTGGGTTACAACCATTTTCCCCAAACCATATTTGACCAAATCCATATTTACCCATATATTTTTTTATATGGGTAGATTGTGATCCAATCCATTTTAACTCAATCCATATTCAATCCATCCAAATTTGATCCAATCCACCCATTTGCCACCCCTAATAATTACTATGCTGAGTCAGCAAAGTGGTCAAATGACACTGTGCAGCCCTACATAAGGTGTTTAAAATGAATAAAGTTCAATTAAGCTGTCTAAGTGAAACTTTGTGCTAACTTTAAGGGTCCACCGATGGGTTCAACCTATATATAATATACACACGCACACATACATACATACATACATACATACTTACATACACTCAAAAGTATATACTTATACTGTTCCTACCTTATACGGAGTATTAGCATATAAAGCTTCCCATTGGTTCCTGATATGCGTTTAAAAACTAATTTGATATGTGAGCCCAAGACACCTTTTATGCTTCAGGAATGTACCATATTTGTCTATCACCACTTTTGTATAGAGAAGTTCCGTGTTGTCCACAGCCTCTTTTTAATATACTTTGGTTGTGTAATCATAAATTCCCTACCTGGTTCTCCAACTTCTCTAATAAGTATGGCTGGTTTCCACTTTATCTAATGAAAGGATTTGTTCTTGTTGTCTTCCTATAAAAGTTAATTCTGATTCGGTCCGGTGTTTTTCCACCTCTGATGGGTATAGTGACATCATATATGTTGGCAGAGCATCCATCACATATTAATTAAAATTCTACCTCCCAATATCAAATACCTTTCCCTTCAGATTATTTCTTCTTTACCTTCTCAATGACACCATTCCAAATGTTCAACTTATAACCAGCTAATGTCATGCAAAATAAAGCTATGTTGCTTGGACTCTTTGAAAATGTCGATGGATGCATATCGGATCCTCCAAATGTAGTGCATTTGCAGATGTTTGAAGAAAAAGATCTTCACTGCCTCCTACAATGTTTCATTCCTAAGTAGAATGGAGCTGAAAAAGGATGTCAAGCCTTTCAGCTTAGCAGGGAGTTTTGACACGAATCAATGTGAAATACTTAATAAAAGACTGAACTCCATAAATTAAAGTCCTCTTTTGGAATTCCAACGCATTGCACTGTTGGAATTCCACACCAAGTCTGCAAATTGCACTGTGCAATCATTGACTTTTAATTTCCTTTTTGATTATTAAGTCTCCAAAGCCATTTACGAAGAGGGCTTTACTGTATGTTGACCTGATACTTGGAAAAGAATTCCCACAATTTATTGAACTGTTATGGTTGCTTGCTTCTTAGACATGCATTATCAAACCTTTTGCTTTAAATTAGTGTGGTGTGTAGATAATGTCGGAATACTATCTTTTTCAGCTTTTGAACTAGGAGGAGCAATTTTTTAGCTGTATGCTTTTCCTCTTGTTTTATAGTGCTTGATGAGTTTTTTCTTCTGTACATGTGAAGTTGCTGTTCTCTTTGTTGACAATTTGACTCGTCTTTTCTCTAAAAAGATGTGAAAGAGTATATTATTTTATCTTTCCATCCTGTTATCAAATATCATTGCCTTCTTGTTTGCCATAGTTGTGGGAAAATTGTTCTTTCTCAGATTTTTGTTAGTTGGCTTAGAAATCTTTGTAAGTTGTTAGAGTTGGATTTTTGAATAACAAGCTTATGAATCTGCAGTTGGTGGAACACTACGGCAATACCTGGCACCATAGTCGTGTGAGGAGATACTTGACATCTGAGGACTATCCTAGCGCTGAAGCTAAATCAAAGCCATGGTATGGATTGCTGATGCTTTTAAGAAAATACCCAGAGCATTTTGTCATCAATACGCGTTCCAAGGGACGGGTGACTTTGGAGTTTGTTTCTCTCGTCTCACTTCTTTCGTGAAAGCTTTATAACATCTCAGCCACTTCGTTTGTAAATTAAGCTTTAAGTAGGTTGTGAAGCAACACTTGAAAAATTTCCATCTGGTGCTCAAATTTGTCTATGACATGCACCTGAAATTACTGCAGTTTTTTATTTGTGTGTCAATTTACTGTTGCGTGGTTCTCTTTTGTTTTTTGTTTTTTGAATAACCAAAAAATCCCCCTATGAAACTCATATAATGAGCCCGCACCTCCACCCTTTATTATTTGTGGTAGAATTCGAACCCATGATGTTAATAATAATGTTTGTTCGATCATTCTAATCCATCTCTCCCAAAGAGCAATTCAAAATACACATCATATCCAAACAAATGCATATCCAAATTATCACATAACAACAGAATAATTCTACTCCCTTAGCATGAGCAAAATATTGAGGATACATAATATGGAGTTGTTTCAGCCCGTGAGATTTTGGAAGACGCAAAATGTTGAACACACGACCCACCCAACTTTTTAAGTCTAAGAAATGCTTTCCTTCTCAAATAATTTTAAATGGTGAACATCTTAATGATAACATCCATACGGAAAACAAACTGCCCCCAAGGATGATGAATTGATAACATTTAGGTTATTAGGTTAGAAAACATGTTACAAATAAGTTCAAAAGTTTAACTATACCTAAGTATGAATTTAATGAGAATGAACTTTAATAATAATAATAATAATAATAATAATAATAATAATAATAATAATAATAATAATAATAAGAAGCTACCCTTCGGGGTGGCCCAGTGGTTTGGGCTTGGGACTTCCATGTTGGAGGTCTCAAGTTCGAAATCCCTTGCCAGCGAAAGCAAGGGGTTTGCCTTCTGGGTCGAGCCCGTCGCACTGGGCTTGCCTAGTGCGGGTTACCTCTCCTATGTGGTTTGCGAGCTATTGCATAGGAGCGGGGGTTTTACCCTGTGCGCACCCAAAGGGTAGCGGAGTTATTAGAAAATTCAAATTTAATCGAGAACAAATCATTTGATAGAGTCCGGAATCAAAACACACTTTTTGAACCCTAAACACCTAAAGGGACCTTCTCTAAAAACACACACCAAAATGGATAGTTCACCCATTTATGGGCGAACTACAACTCCCATATTTTAATTTTGTAACCCCTGTTAACTCCAAATTCACCCAAATCAATATTACACAAATTTTAAAGGTAGTTCGTTCATTTATGGGCGAACTACAATTCTTTTTGTTTACTCATCTGAATATATATCTTTCTTCCTTACATGAAGCTATATCTCTTTCTTCAACAATAAATATGGTTATTCAGTTCACATTTTCTCATTCATCTTCTATTTTTTTTTTAATATTTTATATTTTGATTTTTGAAATTTGATAGTCATATCTCAATAATATGAAAAGTCTATATATTCAATTGAACCAAATGTTTGTAAATGCAAAGAGTATTATAAAATGAAAACGTCTAGGACTCCAAGAAATTCCGGTCATAAGTTTTGGAGTCGTGTGCGTTTAAAGATTAAAAAAATTATGTTGTTCACTTAAAAATATTTGGGTATTCACTTGATTTCTTTATTTTTTTTATTTCAAGAAAATAATGGATGCGATTATATTCGGTGGGTAGAAAACATTCTCATAAATGAAACTAACACCATTCTTTCACGGGTGAGGAAACCCTCTTTTGACCGTTGGTAGTGTTCAAGTGGATGAATAAAAGAATAGCACTTAGATGTTATCGAACATGTTATGGAGGTCCTATACGATTCAAGAATTATATATGTTAGAATAGCGGGCTCGTAGGTTTTCCTACGGTCCGTAGACACCAACCATAGAAATCAATTTTAACCCTCAAAATTCACGAAGTCTGGGACTCACAGACGAAATCTATCTACGACTCATACATAGGATGACGGACCATCCTGGTAAACTGTAAAAAGGGTACTGGATTTGATTTTAAAAAATTATTTTCCCTCTTCATGCGAGTGCCATCTACGGCCATAGAAGCTTCTACGGCCCATAGAACCAAACTTCAGCCCAAAAAGGTCCTTTCTCCATTTTCCAAAATTCTAGGTGTTATAATATCTCCCCCTTGGGAACATTCGTCCTCGAATGAGACTCAAGGCAACACAAAGAAAATAGGTGATGGGATCTAGGAGCCCAACAAGAATGCAACTTCATCAAAAGCACATAACCATACTCAAAACATCATTTCATAAGGTACATATGAAAATCATACTCAAATACACATAATCATGAAAAAATCAATCAAGTCAACTTATTTTCTCAAAAAACAAGTTTTCATGAATATGCATGCATGAGGAAACATGAGCACAACTAAGACACATGAAACCAAAAGGATGAACCAAGAGGAGCTAAATACATCAAGTTAGAGTAGGATCGGAGGGAAAGAGATGGGGATAACGGGATATCATATTAGCCTTGGCCTTCCAAGTATCACCCTCAACCCTTTGATTCCTCCATAAGACCTTTACGGATGCAACTTTCTTATTTCTCAACTTTTTAACTTGCCTGTCCAAAATATCAAATGGAACTTCTTCATAAGAAAGACTCTCCTTTATACCAAGATTCTTCAATGGTACTATGGATGTCGAATCACCAACACATTTCTACAAAGAGACACGGAAAACCGGATGTACCGATGCTAAGTCATTAGGCAAATCAAGTTCATAAGCAACTTTACCGATACACATCAAAATCTTATATGGCCCCATGGGGACTAAGCTTTCCTTTTCTTCCCAAATCTCATCACACCCTTCATAGGTGATTTTCAAATAAACCTAATCATCTACATCAAATTCAAGATACCCCTTTCTAACATTGACATGGGAATTTTATCGACTTTGAGC
Source organism: Solanum raphanifolium (assembly GCA_036250405.1). Lineage (NCBI taxonomy): Eukaryota > Viridiplantae > Streptophyta > Magnoliopsida > Solanales > Solanaceae > Solanum > Solanum raphanifolium. The sequence goes on from JAJOOE010002435.1 coordinate 5,169, forward strand.
CATTTTCAACCTTTCTCTAATAAGCCAAACTTTCTCCATAGCCTCATGTATCAATTCAGGACCTATCAAAGAAATCTCACCAACATCAAACCAACCTATAACAGATCTACACCTCCTACCATAAAAAGCCTCAAATGGAGCCATACCAATGCTTGAATGGTAGTTGTTTCATAAGCAAACTAAATCAAAGGCAAATGATCGTCCCAATTATCTTTGAATTCAATCACACAAGCTCTTAACATATCTTCCAAAGTTTGGATAGTATGCTCCGCTTGTCCATCGGTTTGAGGATGAAAGGTCGTACTAAGCTTAACACGAGTACCAAGACCCTTTTTGAAAGACTTTCAAAATTGAGAAGTGAATTGGATACCATAATTGAAGATAATGGATAGGGGCACTCCATGCAACCTAACCATATACATTAGATACAACTTAGCATAGTCTTTCACCGAATAAGAAACCTTGACAGTATTGAAATGAGCTGACTTCGTCATATGATCCACAATAACCCAAATCGAATCATGTTGTCGTCGGGTGCGGGGTAAATCAACAATTAAGTCCATATTCAAATCTTCCCACTTCTAATTAGGAATACTATTATCTTGGGACAACCTCCCGGATTTTGATGCTCGGCTTTGACTTATTGACAAATAGGACACTTAGCCACAAATTCTGCAATATCCTTCTTCATTCCATTCCACCAATAGACCTCCCGCAAGTCATGGTAAATCTTGGTGGCTCCCGAGGGAATATAATATAGAGAACTATGGACTTCTGATAATATTTTCTCTCTTAACTCAACGACATTTGGAACACACAATCGACCTTGATATCGAAGCACTCCATCTCCCACTTGGGAGATAGCCTCAATAGATTTCTTAAGTAAAGCTTCCTTTAACTCTACGATCAAGACCTTGCTTAAATTTCACATCCGACACAAAGGATGATTCTGAACCATCATGAAAAATAACACTACCTTCATTAGAATCAACCAACATAACACCCAATCGAGCCAACCTATGAGCATCACAAACCAACTCTTTTTTATCTTTCTCGATATGAGAACCACTACCCATCGATAATTGATAAAGATCATCCACCACCACATTCGCCTTATTGGGGTGATAGAGAACACTCATGTCATAATCCTTTAAGAGTTCTAGACATCTAGGTTGACGAAGATTTAGATCCTTTTTCTTAAACACATAGTAAAAACTTTTATGGTCGGTAAAGACATCAATATGAACACCACATAAGTAATGCCTCCAAATCTTTAAGGCAAAAACAACCGCCACTAACTCCAAATCGTGGGTAGGATAGTTCTTTTCATGAATTTTAAGTTGCCTTGAAGCATAAGCACTAAACTTTCCATTTTGCATGAGGACATACCCTAGTCCAATCCTTGAAGCATCACAATAAACAAAAACCCTATCAGACATTTCTAGTAAAGTTAACACCGGAGAGGAGGTAAGTCTATCTTTCAAATCTTGGAAACTCTTCTCACACGCTTTCGACTACAAGAACTTGACCTTCTTTTAGGTCAATGCCGTCAATGGAGATGCAATCGAAGAAAACCCTTCCACAAACCTTCTATAATAAATAACCAAACCCAAAAAACTTTGAATATCCGAAGGGAATAGAGGTCTAGGAAAACTCTAAACCATATCCATCTTCTTAGGATCTACCTCGATACCCTTGATGAGTCCATGATTTGGACCCATTTATGACTTTATTTTAACAGAATTAGTATCCTCAAATGCATGTTCTGTGTCAATGAATGATGTAAAGCCTTGAATTACAGGGTATTTCGAATTAGGAATGATACATGGACACTATTGATCAAAAAGGGAACAAAGCAAGCTAAAGGAATGAAGAAATGAAGACCTGATGATCGATGATGTCATTCAGCGAATCGCTAAATCGCTAATGTCATTCGGTGAATCGCCAAATCGCTAAGATACCGCCTAAAGTTACAGAATGTCGGAGCTAAAATGGGGGTGAATTCGGCGAGCAACAACTATATTTGGCGTATCGTCGATCTAGTCGGTGAAGGACAACCAAGTCGCCAAAAGTACTAAAGAAGATTCAAGCAAGTGCTGATGGGCGAGATGGAAGGATAAAAGGCGAATCACTGAGTCATTCGGCGATCCCGACCTGAATCACATAAAGTTACAGTAGCCAGACCAAGAAAAAATGAAAAATAAAGGCGAGATGAAGAACAATCGACGATTCGCTAATCTGTCAGCGACTCCCGACTTACTTTGCCAAGTAGTCATAAGCAGTGACACTTCAGACTTATTTAAATTAGTTTTGGCTAGAGAGAGAAATTCATTCAGAACAAAAGGAAGGAATTACTCAGAGAGAAACACTACCAAAGGGTTAAGTGAGTAATTTTAGCAAGATTTTGAGAGAGATTTTGTAAGAGAGGAGATTATCAATTGTTGAACCAAGGTGACAATCTTAGCATCCTTAGTAGTGGATTTCCTTGGTTTCCGCTCAAGAGAGTGAAACAAGTGATCCATCCTTTGTATTCAGCTCGAAAGAGTGGATTTGATGAGGGTAAAGAGTTGGGCTTCTTTCGATTAGTGTTGAAGTTCGAGAGAAGTCAAAATAGAAAAGGTAATTGTTCGACAGAAAGTTACTTTATATATGGTTCGACCTACCCACAACAAATTATCCTATTATGAGCAGTAACGTTTATCTACTTCGTTGAGATTCAATAACTGGCTGATCAATTCCCTAAACTTTACTCTAATATTTGATTGTTTGTGTTCAAGTGTAAATTTGGGATTGATAGGTAAAACTTGAAATTTGAGATTTGAACATTAATTGTGCAAGAATTGTTTGATTGAAGAGGTTGTCATTGCACTTTTATTATTGAATTTGAAGAAAGTAACTACTCCCTGTGGGATCGACCCCAACTCACGTAGTTGGGTTATTATACTGACAAATGATCGTTGGCATTTAGTATTGGATGAAATGCCTTGATGTGTTAATCAAAATGGTGCCGCTACCGGGGAGTAGCGTTACTTAGAATTCTTTGATTGAAGATTTGACACACTCAAATTCGTTGGTTGGAGTTGAATTAATTTTGACTGCTTTGTGTAAGTGTTGGTTGGACTACATAGAAGTGAACATGAGTAAGGAAGACATGAATGACAGCCAAGTAGGTCATTGAGATGGTATAAATGGCATCAATAGTGTCTACAACCCAGCTCAATCGGGTGGAATGGGTGCAACTTGCATCCCACAAGCTGATGAGAATGCGATGTTTGAAGTCACTAACACAACTCTTCATCTTTTCCTAATGAGGGGACTCTATGGAGGGCTAGATCACGAAGACCCGTATGAGCATGTGAGAAACTTTACAGAGGTTTGCAGCCCTTTTTCATTCAAAAATGTGTCACAAGAGTCAATCCGGCTGCGGTTATTTCCACTGTCCTTAACGGGAGAAGCTAATAAGTGGTTAGTCGAGTTACCAAACAATTCCATCACATCATGGGATGAGCTGGTTATAGCATTTAACACAAGATTCTTTCCTCCATCAAGGATGATGAAACTTAGAGATGAAATTCAAAGTTTCAAGCGACGGGAGGGGGAACCCATCCATGAAACGTGGGTGAGATTCAAGAAGCTCCTACTTAAGTGCCCAACTCATGGGCTACCAAACGATTTGTTACTTCAATATTTCTACCGGAGTCTCGATTCGATTAATAAAGGAGTGGCTGATCAATTGGTACGAGGAGGAATAATATTACAATAATTTGAGGCAGCTTCATTTCTTCTAGATGACATGAATAGAATAAACCAAGCGTGGTACACCAAAGAGGATCAAGTTTCTCCATTTCATTTTAGATTAACGCAAGAGCAACTTGATAAAGAGAAAGAGAGGGATGAAAACATCAAGAAGATGTTGACCTAAATGGAATTTCTACAAGAGCACATGAAAAAGACATGTGGAGTGTTTAAAGTTGAGAGGGTTCTTCTTCCGATTAATCAAGGCTGGGGGAGAATCAAGGTTGGAACTCCAAAAGATATGAGGAGGGTTTCCACCCATGGTCTCTACAACGAGGCGAAAATCAAGGTTGGAACTATCATAAGGGAGAAGAACAAATGAGATAATATCAAGATTGGGCCGAGCAAAATGATTATTGGAGAAGGGAATATGATTACAAGGAAAACCATACTCACTCAAGTGAAAGCCCAAAATCAAAAGGTAATGCAAGCAGTCCCCGGGTGAATGACTTGTTGTCACGTATACTTGACAAAGTTGAAGGTTCAGATGATTTGTTGAAAGGGATGAAAGATGACTTTTCATCATTGAACAGTAAAGTAAACTCTCATGCCGATGCCATCAAGACACTTGAAGGACAACTGAGTTTATTATCAGCTCAGTTGAAACCAAAAATAAAGATAGAAGATGATGATAGAGGGCTGGTTGTGGTTACTCGAAGAGGAAAGGTAGCAATAGATAATGTGATGGGAAATGAAGATACTCAAAAGCATGAAGAAGGTGAAGGCATGGAGGAACAAGAGTTGATTATTCGTCGAAACCTTGCTAAAGAACCACAAAAGGAAGTGGAACAACACGTTCAACTTCCAAAAGTCATGCAACCTTTACCCAAAATACCTCCACCATTTCCCCATCGTTTAAAGAAGAAAAATGAAGATGAGAAGTTCAAGAAGTTCTTGTCAATGTTCAAGACACTATCGATCAACCTCCCCTTGTGGAAGCATTGTTGGAAATGCCGGGATACGCCAAGTTCATGAAAGAGTTGGTCACGAAGAAGAGGAGTTTGGATTTTGAGACAATTGAAGTTTCCTATAATTGCAGTGCAATTATGACTAATGAGCTGATCAAAAAGAGGGAAGATCCTGGGGCATTCACCATTCCGTGCACCATAGGCATGCTCCAATTAGCTAAAGCTTTATGTGACCTAGGAGCAAGCATCAACTTAATCCCCTATGCGATATACAAACAACTTGGATTGGGTGAACCGAAAGCAACTACAATGAGACTATTGATGGGAGACCGTTCAATCAAGCATCCCGTGGGGATACTTTATGACATCTTGGTGAAGGTCGATCGGTTCATTTTTTCGTCTGATTTTGTTATTTTAGAATGTGAAATAGATGTTGAAATTACCATTATTTTGGGAAGGCCATTCTTAGCAACCGGGAGAGCATTGGTGGATGTTGAAAGTGGAGAATTGAGGTTTCAGGTGAACAAAGATGAAGTAACTTTCAATATTTGCAAATCCATGAAACACCCAAGTGATATTCATGTGTTGTCTACTGATGATATTATCGATGAGGCGGTAGCTAGTGTAAGCCATTTGAAAAAATCGCTTTCCTATGCCGTTCATGGATTAAATGCTTGACAAGCTATCAGAGAGGGGTTGGTATTGCTTTTTAGATGGGTATTCCGGTTATAACCAAATTTTCATCACACCGGAAGACTAAGAGAAAACCACTTTCACATGTCCCTATGGAACTTTTTCTTTTAAAAGGATGCCCTTTGGGTTATGCAATGCCCCGACAACCTTCCAATGTTGCATGCTATCGATTTTTGCCAACATGGTAGAAGATTCAATGAAGGTATTTATGGATGACTTCTCAGTTGTGGGTGATACCTTTGAGACATGCTTAGTACACTTAGGACAAGTTCTCCAAAGATGTGTGGAAACGAACTTGTTCCTCAATTGGGAAAAGTGTCACTTCATGGTTAAAGAAGGAATAGTACTTGGTCACAAGGTGTCGCAAAAGGGGCTGGAGGTTGATAGAGCAAAGGTTGAATTTATTGAGAAATTGCCACCACCAATTTCGGTAAAGGGGGTTCATAGTTTCTTAGGACATGCCAGTTTTTACCGGAGGTTCATCAAAGACTTCTCAATGATTGCACATCTTTAAGCAAACTCTTAGAGAAAGAGGTGAAATTACATTTTGATGATGCATGTATGATGGCTTTCCGGTGCTTGAAGGAAAAATTAGTATCGACCCCAGTCATTATTAGTCCTGATTGGTCAGAATATTTCGAAGTAATATGTGATGCAAGTGGAACGACATTGGGTTTGTGTTGGGGCATAAACGCAATAAAAATTTTCACCCAATTTATTACGCAAGCAAGACTCTAAACAGTGCTCAACATAATTATACCGTGATTGAACAAGAGTTGCTTGCGGTAGTCTATGCATTTGAGAAATTCCGGTTGTATTTGTTAGGCACTAAAGTAATTGTTCACACTGATCATGCTGCACTCCGTTACCTAATGGCAAAGAATGATGCAAAACCAAGTTTGATAAGATGGGTGCTCCTATTGGAAGAAAACTCTTCCACAAACCTTCTATAATAAATAATAGAACCCAAGAAACTTTGAATATCCGAAGGGGATAGAGGTCTAGGATAACTCTAAACCACATCCATCTTCTTAGGATCTACCTCGATACCCTTACCAGAAACAATGTGACCAAGAAAATCCAGAGATCTCAACCAAAACTCGCATTTACTAAAATTTGCAAAGAGTTGTTGGTGCTTGAGGACTTGCAAAACAATTCTCAAATTATCGGCGTGCTCATCCTAACTCATTGAGTAAATAAAAATGTCATCGATGAACACAATCACAAATATATCAAGATATTGTCTAAACACTTTATTCATCAAGTCCATAAATTCAGCCGGAGAATTGGTGAAACCAAACAACATCACCAAAAACTCATAATGACCTTACTGAGTTCAGAAAGCCGTCTTTGGAATTTCATCTTCCTTTACCCTTAATTGGTGATAACTTGATTAGAGATCGATCTTAGAGAAGTAACTCACTCCTTGGAGTTGACCAAACAAATCATATATCCTTGGAAGAGGATACTTATTATTAATAGTAACCTTGTTCAATTACCGATAATCAATACACATGCTAAGTGAACCATCCTTCTTCCGAACAAACAAAATTGGATCCCCCATGGAGAGATACTCGGTCGGATGAAACCCTTATCCAACAATTCTTTCAATTTCTTAGTTTTGCCTGAGCCATATGGTAAGAAGGAATAGAGATAGGTTGTGTATCGGGGAAAAGGTCTATACCGAAGTCTATTTCCCTTTAAGAAGACACCAGGTAGATCATCAGGAAACACTTCCGGAAACTCATTTACAATGGGAACCGACTCAAGAGTAGGGGTGTTTCAATCCGTATTCCTAACCTGAACAAGATGATATATGTAACCTTTAGCGATCATTTTCCTATCTTTAAGACAAGAAACAAACTGACCCTTAGGCATAGAATTTCCCCCTTTCCACTATAGGACGGGCTTCTTAGGAAATTAAAACTTGACAACTAGGTTCTACAATCAGTAGAAGCATAAAAAGAATGGAGCCAATCCATACCAAGAATAACATCAAAATATAACATATCAAGCTCTAAAAGATCAATGAGTGTGACTCTCTGGGATAAGGAAACATGATAATTTTTATAGACTCTCTTAGCCACAATAGATTTACCAATAGGTGTAGAGACAAAAAAAATGGTCTATCAGCACATTCGGAGAAACATCAAACCTCATTGTCGCATATGACATCACAAAAGACTAAGTAGCACCATATTAAGCAAAGCATAAACATTAAGACGAAAGACTTTCAAAATACCAGTAACAACATCGGGAGAACCCTCTTGATCATAACGAGTTTGAAGTTCATACAATCGGTTTTGCTTTGGAGCACTTGAACCCAAACCACTAAGCGGATCTAGCCTACCATCCCTTCCCTTATCAATTCTAGACGAATAATATCTCAAGCACTGACCACTTTTACCACAACCAAATCAATTATCCATACCCATCAAGAGTTCTTCAGGATGACTCTTGCCCATTTCCACCACTATTTCCTTTTTGAGGCTTAGGGTTAGACACCCAATCTTTGTTGAACTTAGAAGTTGGAGCATTGGAGGAACCTTGACCGAAAAACCTTTGTCGGATCGAACCTTGAATGTGAAAAGTCACCTCACCGGTCTTTGCCCTCTTTGCCTCCCTAGACTTTCCCTTAAGTTTCTCCTCTTTAATTTGTTGATCATGAATTATTAGACGAGAAATGTCCATTCCTTGATGATCATTGCTGTACAACATTCCTTAACCACCATATTGGACACACCCGAAATAAACTTGCTCATCTTTGTCCTATGATCAACAACCATAGTAGGAGCATATCTAGACAATTGCATGAACTTTAAGTCATACTCTTTCACACTCATATTTCCTTGACGAAGGTTGATGAATTCAAGTACCTTTGCCTCCTTCATCTCAAGGGGAAAAAACCTATCAAGGAAAGCAATCTTAAACTTCTCCCAATCAAGAGGACCTGCATCAACCGCCCTCTCTTCCTTCCATTGGTTTAACCAAACTTGAACAACACCCTTAAGTTGGTAGGTGGCCAATTCTGCCTTTTCCACTGGTGTCACTCCCATAATTATCAAAACCTTGTATACCTCATCAATGAACTCTTGAGAATCTTTCTCAACCTTGAAACCATGAAACTTTGGGGGATTCATTCTAGTGAAGTCCCTCACTCTAGTTGCCGTCGTACTTATATTTAGGTTCATGGGGACCACAACTTCCCTATTGGCTTGAGCTTTCATGGCTTGAGCCAACACTTGAAAAGCAGCTTGAAACTCCGCATTAGTCACTTGTTCCGACAAAGGGTCGGCCATAACTTGTGGAGCTTCTCGTTCCACATTCTCATTCAAATTTCTCCTGACGTATACTCTTTGAGGGGCCATATCCTAAAAAGCATCGGATAATGATTAGGAGAGAGACATATAGAGTTAAACTATATCACACGACTTTAGAGTGATTAAAAAATTGGAATTTTCTAAATGTCTTATAACTTCATATTCATAAATATAGTGTGCTTCACACTCATGAACAAGACTATACTCGACGTGTCTTATGAGATATCATAGGACCTTTCTAAACCTTATGCTCTGAAAACCAAGTTTGTCACTGTCACACCCCAACCTTAGGTGAGGCGGACAAGTACCATATGAACACATGCTTTACAAGTGGTCTATGATGAGAAAGTAAACTACTATGCTGATAGATTTACTAATGAGAAGCTTCATATACAACACATGTCGACTAGCTGAACCGATACATATGACTAGTGAAACTATGAATACAGATGATAGCTTTACCATGTCTACAAAGCCTCTATTGGAATCCATGACTGCACTACTATGAAAATACGCATAGTAAAGACTCGGCAATGCCCCGAATCAACCTGGAGCTCACCAACAACCAATGAGTATCATATGCTTCTATTGGGGAGATCTACTAGTTGAGTACCTGTACCTGCAATATGAAATGCAGCATCCCCAATAAGGGACGTCAATACGAAAGAATGTACTGAATATGAGAGGTATAATACAACCATATGTAAAATGAGAGCTCAAGTGAAACCAAATACCAATAGATAAGGATTAGAGACCACCTTTGCTTATACTTAAAGAATCGTGTATGTTACATTCTTCTCTTTACTTTTCTATACATTATTATCTTTATAAGACATATGATACAAATGACCAGTTGATCAGTGGTAGAAGTGGATGATCAATGCTAGGCATTTTAACCCTTGGGATGTTGTCCTCATAATTTCACAAATTGGGATCGGCCCATGCTAGGATTTTGCCCCTGAGCTGCCACCCTTTTATACCAATTGGTATCAGCCCATGCTAGGCTTTCGCCCTTGAGCTGACACCCTTCTATGCAAATTGGTATCAACCCATGCTAGGCATTTGCCCCTGGGTTGCCACCCATAATTATACAGATTGCTTCACTTAGATTATTTAATCTTTGAGATTGTTGATTTGGTGTTCATAACTCTTTTGAGATTGTTCTTTTGATGATTATAACTCTTTTGAGATTGTTCTTTTGATGATCATAACTCTTTTGAGATTGCTGTTTTGGTGGTCATAATCATTGTTGAGATTTGGAACTATGGAACAGTAGTAGAAGACATGAATATGGACTTATGATAATAACAATGACATGGGAAGCAAATGTGACACCAACGTAATACTTAGGAGCTTATATGACTCAGTAAGCATTTTGACATCTCAAATTGAAGCACATATCAAGTGAAGACATTTAACATTCAGCCAAGAGATTTGAACTCTATATGATAGCCAAATGCTCACTAACTAATATCAAATACAAGATATACATGAACGCGGAACCAAGGGAGAACATGGGCAGATCAAGTTAAAGACGAAAACTTATTCCAAGTAAGTACATATAAAATGTACAATAGAGCAAGTAGGTATCTTGTGACGTATCATTATAGTTTAACACAATGGGAGTAATAACCAATAAAGGGAACATATGAGCATGTGAAAAGATGACATATATGATAGAATAGACAATTAAATCAAGTTGGTAAGATATGGGCAGATTGTATATCCAACATATAAACATATGTACCATGTGTAATTTAGGATACGTGCATGATAATACTTGGTAGAGTAAGCACGTTCATTTAGTAATAAACTCATATTAGAATACTCACTTTAATGCTCTGGGGAGTAGGAACTGCAACTATGGATCAGTCACTTCCAAGGGGACTTAGAAAGCTTACTTTTTAATACAAGTGTTGGATTCATGCCAAAGAAATAGGAAATCAAATAGCCTTACATACCTTTTTTTTTACCAATATAACTATCACTATTCACCCTCCCTTTTTGGTGCTAATCTTAATTTCTGGAAATTTATCTTCTAAACTTGAACTTTAAGAACTGAAACTCTCCTTCAAACTTTTACTTGAAAAAGGGGTCAATATTCAAGAACCCTAAGGTGTTTTAGGGCTGCTGTGTTAATACAAGAATGACCAAGAGAGAAACTTAATAAATCTAAAATTTTGCAAATTAAAAATGAGGCAAAAGATCTGATCTTTATCCCTTTAAAAAGGAGGTGCATTGGCCGACTTTCTTGGCCAATTTTGGGCCATATATTGTCAAGTGGGTGACCCGCCTACTTGGTCTTTTAACTTGGGCCTTTGTGACTTCAACACTTGTTGGGTCTTGCTGCCAATTATCCCTTTATTCTTGTCAATTTGGGCCATAATTAATGCGAGTAGGTGATCCACCTACTTGGAATTTTCACTTTGGCCTTTTTTGGACTTAAGAATATTGGGCCTTGGTTATCCATTTTCCCCTTAGTCTTCTACTCAACTTGGGCCAGATTAATGCATGTAAGTGGTAGTGTACTTGGCCCAATTGTATGGTCAAAAGAGTCTTAGTAGGTGATGCACTTACTTGGTCTTTTGGACTGGTCAATTTATCCTCTAAACTTGAACTTGAAGAACTGAAACTCTCCTTCAAATTTTTACTTGAAAAATGGGTCAATATTCAAGAACCCTAAGGTGTTTTAGGGCTGCTGTGTTAATACAAGAATGATCAAGAGAGAAACTTAATAAATCTGAAATTTTGCAAGTTAAAAATGAAGCAAAAGATCTGATCTTTATCCCTTTAAAAAGGAGGTGCATTGGCTGACTTTCTTGGCCAAATTTGGGCCATATATTGTCAAGTGGGTGACCCACCTACTTGGTCTTTTAACTTGGGCCTTTGTGACTTCAACACTTGTTGGGTCTTGCTGCCAATTATCCCTTTATTCTTGTCAATTTGGGCCATAATTAATGTGAGTAGGTGATCCACCTACTTGGAATTTTCACTTTGGCCTTTTTTGGACTTAAGAATATTGGGCCTTGGCTGTCCATTTCCCCTTAGCCTTCTACTCAACTTGGGCCAGATTAATGCATGTAAGTGGTAGTGTACTTGGCCCAATTGTATGGTCAAAAGAGTCTTAGTAGGTGATGCACTTACTTGGTCCTTTGGACTGGTCAATAAGTCAAAGTAGGTGATGCACCTACTTGTCACCTACTAGCTTAGTTCAGTCAAGCAATCACCTCAATATTTTATTCCATTTCTAGACCTTAACACCTTTAACTTAACTTAAAACTTATATACACTATGTCAATTTAAAATTTAGACTCAAATACCACCTTATGATCTCAAGTTTAAATACTTCCATCAACGTCAACTTAATTGGGTCGCATCAAAATCTACGGACAGTTCACTTTAAACCTATTCGATTGTCACTAGTTGTATAGGAAACCGAGTCCATAACTATACCACAAGAAAATTGATAAGCATCATATAAATAGAACTAGTACACGTAGAATACGGGGTGTTACATCCTCCCCCCCCCCCCTTATGATCATTCGTCCTCGAATGATAGGTGCACCTGATAGTTCAGTTGATCTTGGAATTTCATATAGAGATTTGCGAGAGTTCCCATTGTAAATAGGACTATCCAAATTCCATAGACTAACCTAAAACATGTATAGACAAGTCTAGCATGACGTCTCAATAGATATGGTTCATGAAATAATAATATGAAAATTTAAACCTCTTCTTTACCATGTAATTCACTGAAGATACACAAGTAGGACTCATACAAATAAGGACTTTAATATACCTAAACACAAGACATGCAAATGACATATCAAATAAGGGGACCACATGATCTCAGATCCTTATGTTGATGTTTAGAATGAGGAGGGTTATTTAGGATCTCTACCATATTCTATTCCCAAGTATCTTTATGTTATATTCTAGTCCTTCAACAATACTTCAATGGAGATTACACCTTTTGAGCTTAGCTTCCGGGCCTTAACAATCAAGAATAAATATAGTATCTCCCAAAAAAAATTATATGGAACGGACACGTAAAATCATAGGTCTAACCTTTCTGGGCTCTACTTCCCCTTCTCTTTTATCTTATGACGCTTTCCAAATGTGAGTCTTATAAGAACGCATAGATGTTATTATAAACTCTAAAGTTTTATGTCACACCTTCCGATAAGGTATTATGCTAAGTTATTTATCTATGGTTGTGATAAAATTTACATATATTCCCAACCTTTTCTGGTCAAACTCTTCACTACATAGTGATACAAGGAAACATTTTCCCAAATTGTTCAAAACTCAAGTCAATAAGCGCAGAGGGGCATAATATACGGATAAAAAAGTCACATTGGGTATGACACAAGAAGACTAGCCCAAAAGGGAGCGCATGGTACACGGCCATTAAGCTATAGAAATATGTGGTGTTCGCGCGCATATGAACTATAGGGTAGTGTGTGAGCAAATGAACTATACAGCATGTAGGAAATGGACTAGATGAGCACATAATGCATGAGTACTAAAGGTACGAAATATATAATATGTAAGCAAGTAGACTATAAGACATGTAGCCATATAAGAAAATGAACTACGGAACACAAATCACATTGAGCAAGTGCGTTATATCACATGGATAGGTGGATGAACATCTCCATAAGTACACATATGATATATGAGCAAGTGAGCACATGACACATGGCTAGAAAATCTATAAGGCCTGTAATGTTTAAGCAAGTAGGCTACGAGGCATGTAATATATATAGAAATGGTTTATGATGCATATGACATGTAAACAAGTGATATTCGAGTCATATAACCCATGAGCACTAATTTTTACCAAAGCATATGATCAATTAGCATGCAGTACCCACACAATATGGACAAGTGACATGTGAAAAGTAACCAGTGCAATAAATAACATGTGAAAAGGTCCTACGAAAACATATAACAATAAACAAGGGTGCTCTGTAAGCATTCTATGACATTAGGTAACATGTGAGAAAGTGATCCACAAAGGGAAAATGACATACAAATAGATAAGTTATAGAACATGCAGCATGTATAATTATATAACAAACCATCTTTGGAAACTACGAGATATCCTATAGAATCACTCTACCATATTAATGGCAAACACATTGTCTTAAGTGTTAAGTCACGGGTGGGATAGTTCTACTCATATTCCTTACTCACCTCAAAGCACATATAATTGATTTCCCCATCTTCTCTCTTCAATCTCCTAAGAATTCTTATACGTGTCCTGCTATTGGAACTTTGTTTCCTTCTAGGTCAATATAAATACTACAGTTAAGATAGATATAAAAATCCTCAATAGTTCATCTATTGGAGTAGGAGGCCGAGGTCAATTTTACCTTCGTTACTTGCTTGCTTTATATCACGCTCAATATCTGGTGCCTTTTGAAGGTCAAAATAGAAAATAAATAATGAAGCTTGAACGCACCATAAAACATGAACTCTAATAACATGTAAATGTCAAGTACCTATAAAGTTATATCATGATTCATAACGTCTTAGAGTTAGCTCCTTTGGGCTTAACTAGATAGGTCTGGCCATACTAATAGATTTCCTCTTTTTTTTTATAACAAATGAGAGTGCTCCGAGTCTTTTCCCATGCAAGATAGAAAATAAGAACAACTAGCATATGATCAATTTTTCCTCTGCCTTAACTGGACTATGATTGACGAATTACTGCAGGCATATTAAATGAATCTTGTAGTAGCCCTATTCAATTTGATGGAACTCTATACACGTGGATAATGCTCTACTTCTCTTTTGTACTAATGATGTAGATGAACACGGTCCATGTATCATCTATCTAGGTAACCTTTCTATTCTCCTTTTTTTTCTTGTTGTTATCAAGACTTCAATACTAAAATGATTTCTCTGTCTAACAAAGGTTCACAAAGTTTTTCCCGACTGTGCCTTTATAACTCATTAGGGTTGAAAAGTTGCTACCTTATTCTTGCTTTATACACTTAGCAATCACTCTTTCATAACCACCTATCTCACTCCTCTATAGCATCCTCATATCACTCCTACTCCTATGTTTAGGGAATTTGACATATCCCATCTCTTTCTAACTAGAAGCTCTACGTACATATCCGTCCCATGTAATTCAAGCTTCATTCTCACATGCTTCCTATCTAACAAGTACTTTTTAATCAAAACTAGTAGCTTCATGTACTCTAATCCCTCCATGTACAACCTGACTAATCACTACTTAGGTCTAACAAATCAATTTTCCTTTTTTTAACCTTACCCTTTAGTCACACACTAATCATCTATAGCCAAAACATATATCACAATAGGAACTACCATACATATATCATTTTCAGCAATTGGCACACTTATCCCTAAGTTTTATAACCATGAAAAGAATACAAATGTTATTAGTACACTTATTCGGGGTGGCTGGTACATAACATATAAAAATCCAACTATTAACATATTCGGGATGATATATGGTGAGAATTTGGGCCTTGTCAGCCAATTTGGGGTATCACTAGTAACACTATTGCACTGATACATTCACCTATCAGATTGTGCCACTGTCTTCTTCCAACTAAAAGAAACTGGTTCAACAACATCAATTTCGAGTACATGTGTAATGCCGACAATTCAATGTATAGCACTGACTAAGAACAAGTGTCCTCTATAGGAATAAATTATATAAATATGGAGGAAATATAGAACTCAATAATTGGTTACATCCTCCTAGATCTGCCTAAAATGCTAAAAGCTCATATATGTAACTAGGAAACCAAACATTTTTTTAAGCATATACTATATCTTTCTCAATTGAACCAACGTGATACAAATGGTACAAATGCAACTTAAAATGCAAATAACATAAAAACCTTTACATACCTTGTGGAGTGGGACGGTTGAATAAAATGAGCTCAATATAGTCTAAATTTGATAACTTAAGATCCTTTTCTGTAGTTGAATATTAACATTTTAGCTACCGTTAACCTCACCATAGTAAGCATAATATGAATAACATGATCAGGTGCAAGTGGAAAGTGACTTCTTAACTTTGCTCTATCGCACGATTTGGATTATGAAAAAAGTAACATTTCCTAAATGACCAAGTAGCCCCCTAATTATAAATGTGGTGCGCAACATATTCATAAGTAAGGCTCTACTAGACATGGCTTTGTAGACTTCCTAGGATGAACTGCTTTGATACCACTTTTTGTCACACCCTAACCATAGGTAAGGCAGACAAGTACCATATGAACACATGCTTTACAAGTGGTCTATGATGAGAAAGTAAACTACTATGCTGATAGATTTACTAATGAGAAGCTTCATATACAACACATGTCGACTAGCTGAACCGATACATGTGACAAGTGAAACTAAGAATACAAAAGATAGTTTTACAATGTCTACAAAGCCTCTACTGGAATCCATGACTGTAGCACTATGAAAATACACATAGTAAAGGCTCGGCAATGCCCTGAATCAACCTGGAGCTCACCAACTACCGATGAGTATCATGTGCTTCTATTGGGGAGATCTACTAGTTGAGTACCTGTACCTGCAGCATGAAATGCAGTGTCCCCAATAAGGGACGTCAGTACGAAAGAATGTATCGAATATGAGAGGCACAATACAACCATATGTAAAATGAGAGCTCAAGTGAAACCAAATACCAATAGATAAGGATTAGATACCACCTTTGGTTATACTTATAGAATCGTGTATGTTACATTCTTCTCTTTACTTTTCTATGCATTATTATCTTTATAAGACATATGATACAAATGACCAGCTGATCAGTGGTAGAAGAGGATGACCCATGCTGCATTTTAACCCCTGGGATGCTGTCCTCATAATTTCACAAATTGGGATCGGCCCATGCTAGGCTTTTGCCCCTGAGTTACCACCCTTTTATACCAATTGGGATCGGCCCATGCTAGGCTTTCGCCCTTGAGCTGCCACCCTTCTATATAAATTGGGATCGACCCATGCTAGGCATTTGCCCCTGGGCTGCCACCCATAATTATACAGATTGCTTCACTTAGATTCTTTAATCTTTGATATTGTTGTTTTGGTGTTCATAACTCTTTCGAGATTGTTCTTTTGATGATTATAACTCTTTTGAGATTGTTCTTTTAATGATCATAACTCTTTTGAGATTGTTGTTTTGGTGGTCATAATCATTGTTGAGATTTGGAACTATGGACTAGTAGTATAAGACATGAATATGGACTTACGATAATAACAATGACATGGGAAGCAAATGTGACACCAATGTAATACTTAGGAGCTTATATGACTCAGTAAGCATTTTGACATCTCAAATTGAAGCACATATCAAGTGAAGACATTTAACATTCAGCCAAGAGATTTGAACTCTATATGATAGCCAAATACTCACTAACTAATATCAAATACAAGATATACATGAACGCGGAACCAAGGGAGAACGTGGGCAGATTCAACTTAAGGACGGATACATATTCCAAGTAAGTACTTATAAAATGTACAATAGAGCAAGTAGGTATCTTGTGACGTAACATTATAGTTTAACACAATGGGAGTAATAACCAATAAAGGGAACATATAAGCATGTCAAAAGATGACATATATGATAGAATAGACAATTGAAGCAAGTTGGCAAGATATGGGCAGATTGTATATCCAACATATAAACATATGTACCATATGTAATTTAGGATACGTGCATGATAATACTTGGCAGAGTAAGCACGTTCATTTACTAATAAACTCATATTAGAATACTCACTTTAATGTTCTAGGGAGTAGGAACTGCAACTATGGATCAGTCACTACCAAGGGGACTTAGAAAGCTTACTTTGTAATACAAGTGTTGGATTCATACCAAAGAAATAGGAAATCAAATAGCCTTACATACCTTATTTTCTGACCAATATAACTATCACGATTCAGCCTCCCTTTTTGGTGCTAATCTTAGTTTCTGGAAATTTATCCTCTAAACTTGAACTTTAAGAACTGAAACTCTCCTTCAAACTTTTACTTGAAAAAGGGGTCCGTATTCAAGAACCCTAAGGTGTTTTAAGGCTGCTGTGTTAATACAAGAATGACCAAGAGAGAAACTTAATAAATCTGAAATTTTACCAGTTAAAAATGAAGCAAAAGATCTGATCTCTATCCCTTTTAAAAGGAGGTGCATTGGCCGACTTTCTTGGTCTTTTAACTTGGTCCTTTGTGACTTCAACACTTGTTGGGCCTTGCTGCCAATTATCCCTCTATTCTTGTCAATTTAGGCCATAATTATTGCAAGTAGGTGATCCACCTACTTGGACTTTTCACTTTGGCCTTTTTTGGACTTAAGAATATTGGGCCTTGGCTGTCTATTTTCCCCTTAGCCTTCTACTCAACTTGGGCCAGATTAATGCTTGTAAGTGGTAGTGTACTTGGCCCAATTGCATGGTCAAAAGAGTCTTAGTAGGTGACGCACTTACTTGGTCCTTTGGACTGGTCAATAAGTCAAAGTAGGTGATGCACCTACTTGTCACCTACTAGCTTAGTTAAGTCAAGCAAGCACCTCAATATTTTATTCCATTTCTAGACCTTAATATCTTTAACTTAACTTAAAACTTATATACACTATGTCAATTTAAATTTTAGACTCAAATACCACCTTATGATCTCAAGTTTAAATACTTCCATCGAAGTCAACTTAATCGGGCCGCATCAAAATCTACGAACAATTCACTTTAAACCTATTCTATTGTCACTAGTTGCATAGGAAACCGAGTCCATAACTATATCACAAGGAAATATATAAGCTTCATATAAATAGAACTAGTACACGTAGAAACGGGGTGTTACAGTGATGACCTAAAGTAGACCCTAGGCGTAACATGACGTATAGAACTCCGAGTGTTCCTACACAAGACACTTAATATACATAATACAAGATAATAGAATTAAAGAATTTAAAAGATAACATTTTCATATATCAAAGATTATGACAAAACGAAGTCTAACATAGGTCGCAAAAGCCATCTAATACATCATAAGAAAAGTGATTGGGTAGTAACCCATACATCACATATAAGTCTGAAAATGGAAAATGATATTAAGTAATAAAGTGTCTCGGTCCTCGGAACATAAGGACTCACATATCACTTGAAGCGCCCAATAGATGTCTAGCCACAAGTATGAGAGGTAGGAACGTCAGACCCTACATTCATGAGATAATGTAGGAACAAGTATGAATTAGTACATGAAATGTACTAAGTATGAGGCACTATGTGTAAACATGGACATGAAAGCATAATGGTTTAAAGCATGTAGACATGATCAATATTTGGACATTTTAAACATAAGGAAGCAAAACATGATTATCATAAGGTATAGTCAACATATTTAAAATAAAGGACATAAGAAAAGCTTTGAAGAAAACATAGTCATTTTGTGGGATCTTAGCTTTACCGACAATAAGACCATGAGAGCTATATCATGAATCCGGTATATCCCTCATACAGAAAGAAGGGAAATCTACTTGCCAAGTTAGAATCCGTACATATCATCATTTGCTAAAGTGGATCCACTATCTAGGTCATTTAAGACTCTCCTAGGGGGGACACAGTTTGGGACTAGAGGTTGCAATTGGAGACTACCCTATTTGAGCCTCCACCTCAAAGCCCTCTCGGTGCTAAGTCTAAGTCCCAACAGAATAGGTAAAATTCAAATACCAATATAACATGGTAAAGGCAATTATCAACACCAATCCACATCTTTCAATATCAAAACATAGAATAACTTATTGAACATAATTCAACATAGATGAGAAAACCTTTCACCAATGTGAATTCGTATGTGAGAAATACATTTCACAATCATGATCATATTAACATGAGATAAAGCCTTTCGTAATAACATTAATACCTTTCTTTCAAAGCATCCCATGATCATTTACAATAACTTCATAAAAACAAGAATTCGTAGGTTAATAAGTTAATCATAGGTTCATAGTTGCGAATCATAATTTAGGCATGTGTCAGCATAATTTCAACTAAATATCATGTATTAGCATTGAATCGTGCATTAGAAGGCTTAGTTGACAACAGTCAATCACTATTGAATGAAACTCATAAAGATTGAATTGAAAATCCTAACTTAAATCAATTGAGATTGGAGGAAGGGATTGGAAACCTTAGGGACTCCATGGGGGAAAGTACTCAATGGATGAATACCCACATACCTTGATGTTTGAAGTCCAAAAAGAATGGAGAGTTGGAGACTATGAACCCCAACTCTTCTTCCTTAGTCTTGAGAGAATTTAGGGGAAATTTTGGAGAATGAATTGAAAGTGGGTAATTTAGGGCTTAAGATCTTTATATAGCGCTGAGGGTAGAATTTAAACCAATGTAGTATAGGGTTAAAACAATTAGGGAAAAGACTCAAAATCCCCTTAAAATAACTGCCCGACTTGACCTACGATTCGGACCTACAGACCGTAGACTTTCTACGGTCCGTACTGGTCAATCGTAGACCAAGTACTGGGACCATGAAAATCACCTATCTTTTGATGGAACACTTATATGGCTTGTAGTTCTTCCTACGTTTCGTAGACACCAACCGTAGAATTCAACTTTAACCCTCAAAATTCCACTAAGTCTGGGACTCACCTATGAAACTTATCTACGACTTGTACATAAGATGATGGACCATCCTAATAAACTATAAAAAAAGGTACTGGTACTTATTTTGAAAAAAAATATTTTCCATATTCCTATGGTTGTCATCTACGATTCGTAGATAGGATCCGTAGAACTAGACTTCAACCCAAAAAGGTCTTTTCTCCCTTTTCCAAAATGTTATGTGATACAGGAAATAGTAAGTAGGAAGTTAGATTCTTACTCCCCGAAGCAATTTCACCTTATCCGTAGATTCCTTCAGCAATATTTTACCCTATGGACTGACCTTGATAATATCAAACTAACCCATTGAAGAACAACTTGTTCTACCATACAAAGCCACAAGTGGAGCTATCTGAATCCTAAAATGAGAATAGTTATTGTAAATAATCTTTGTCAAAGGCAAAAACTAGTCCTAATGACCTTTTAAGTCAATTCCACATGCTTGTAGTATATTCTACAGAACCTCTATTCCATTCATGGGTAAAATACTAGAGAGTATATGATCATGAGTATAAGAACGTGTAATACCTCATAAATTATACTCTTAGGATCCAAATTGTTCGGCATAAATGTATAAACTTGGAGCAAATGATATTCTCAAAGCACTCTCAGTAAAGTTTTCAGAACTTGATTTTCACGAACTCAAACTATGGCTCGTGGATTGAACCCATCACAATTCAAAGTAGACCCTAGGTTTATCATGGTGTGTAGAACCCCGAGAGACCCTACACAAGCCACTTAACATACAACATACAAGTTAATAGAATTAAAGACTTTAAAAGATAGCATTTCATATAGTAAAAGAGTTTGATAAAGCGAAATTCTAACCTAAGTCTCCATAAGCAAACTAATACATCACAAGGAAAGTGACTGGGACATAACCATACATCACATACAAAAGTCCAAAAATTTAAATGATAAAAAGATATAAAGTATCTCGGTCCTTAGAACATGAGGACTCATTAATCACTTGAAGCGCCCAATAGATGTCTAGACATAAGTGTGCGAGGTAGGAATGTCAGACCCTACATTTTGAAATAATGTAGGCACACGTATGCATTAGTACATGTAATGTACTAATTATGGGGCACTATGCATAAACATGGACATGAAAGCGTAATGGTTTAAAGCACGTAGACATGATCAATATTTGGAAATTTTAAACATAAGGAAGTAAAACATGAAAATCATAGGATATAGTCAATGCATTTGAAATAAAGGACATAAGAAAAGCTTTGAGTAAAACATAGTCATTTTGTGGGATCTTAGCTTTAACCGACAATAAGACCATGATATATATATATATATATATATATATATATATATATATATATATAATGGAATCTGG
>JAJOOE010002436.1:0-19410 GCA_036250405.1 Solanum raphanifolium
GGCTTCATTGTTGTATCGGTTCATATTAATCATTCACTTCGACTTTAAGTTATTAGTGACATAATTTTTCTGTCTTTATTGTTACCACATTTCTGATTTACTATCAATAAGGAGATTAACAAGGCTTTCATCGAAAAGTTTTGCCTTAAAAATGCTATTCAAGTTTGATAACTTCTGATTCTCTGATTGAATCATTATTTGGATTGTATATCATGAATTAATATTTTTGAAAAAGGTAGAACCTCTTTAATGAGTAAATTGATTTTGAAATTCTATTAATTAATATGGGTAAAATGGTAAACTCACTAAATCAATTATTATTTTCTTAATAGATGTGTCAAATAAAAAATGAACAAATAAATAGAGACAAAAGAAGTAAAAGATAAAGCCAAGCTACACGTTTTTTGTGAAAGATGAAAAAGTACTATTTGTGCATACTTATTCCATCTAATAAGACATAACTTATAAGTATCCCCTGGACTATGACCTAAATACAGACACACCTAAACTGAACTAGTGTCATATTGTCCCTAAACTATTTTAAAATGGAATAAATGCACCACAAATGCTGACATGGCATAGAGAGTGTGCACAGTCTGAAAGCAAGTGATGAGTGCACAAATTGGACACATGTTATTTTTTTATTGTTAACTTTACTAGTATTCGTATCCGTGCAATGCGCGGATATTTTTAAATGTCATAATGATTAAATTAAAAGTAATTTATGAAATCTATTTAGTATATAACTTTTTTGTTATAATATTATTCTAATAGTTATGATAAACTACATTTTTTGTGTTACGATATATTTATGTTAAGCTATTATAAAGGTTTTTTCTTATAAAAAATCAAATTTGAACTCTCCACATGAAATATTTAATTTAATAACATAAAAGTAAAAAAAAAAAAAATTTAAATGTTTTATATATGTATAATTTCAAAACCACAAATTTCAAAAATATTATTTACTGATTTTAATTTAAGTCAAATTATTAATGGAAAATTTATTAAATTTTAATTATTAATTATTATTTAATATTTAATAAAAATATAAAAATAAAATTTAATATATAATTAATTAAAGGTCCTGAGATTGAATCTCACCGCCACCCAAATCAAAAAAGAATTTTCACGCGCTTGGCCCATGAAAAAAAACTAGGCCTACACGTGAGGGGGCGTGTTGAGAATATAATCAAATAATAAAAGTGTTCTCTCTCTAACAACTTAAACTTTTAGATGAGATTGTCACACACTTTAACACTTATTGTATCGTATGTTTTATTAACTACTTCCTCTATTCAACAATAATTATCCATTATAATATTTTAAGATATCTAACAATATTTGTCCATTTTATGAAATCAATGAGTCGTTTGGTTGGGAACAAGTTATCCTGGGATAACTTATCCCATCACTTTGATATAAATGATGGGATAAGTTATCCTAAACATGGCAACCAAACAAGATACAAAAATTTTATCCCATCATTATCTATTTATTTTCTATTGGTTAGTGTCTCACTTAGTAGTCATTTTATACTTGATGAAAGTTTGATTCTCCACCTTGCAATTCCCAAAGTAAGTAATAGGTTAAAAACAGGAGAGAGCCAAATAAAAGGGGCATTAGGCAGCTAGAGACAAATTATGCAAAATTATAAATGTATTCTCTTCTTTTGGCCACTCAAAATACAAGACTTCAAATTATGAGGAAGACTCACTTCTCTTTTAATTCTTCAACTAAATTTCAACTCATCATTCTATCCCCACAATTTTAATCATTTAAAAGATAAGTTGTGGTCACACCTACAAACGTGCTATGAAATATACGAGAAGTGTGGTTGTTAATTTCTCATTTATTTTCTATTATTTTAATGTTGATACTCATTTCATAACACATTATCAACCTGAGATTCTAATTTTTCAATTGCCTTTTTTTTTGGCTCTGTATGTGTACAAGTGGTTACCTTTCTATTTAAGCACAACTTTTCAAAGAGTTTCTGTTTCACTATGAACTCCCCATCAACTGAAACTCTTTCGACTTAGAATTCTACTTCAAGTAAAATTCCTTCAAATTAAATTTCTTTTTTTCTTTTATATTATAATCGATCTCCAACTCTTCAATTGAGCATATATCTGTTTCCTTGAATTTATCAAAAATTAATATTATTTGTTCCTTGATTTCTACATATTTATCTTTATTCATTTTATGATTTCCTATGAATTTAACTCCTTGAAACAATGTGTCACTGAACCAACTTGACTAACCTATTTCATATTACTTTGTCACTCATCAAAACTTGCCCCATTTGTTTAATAATGTTAATCTTCAAAAGAAAACAGCAATCTTATTGCAATTCTTTGGTAGATTGACATTTCACCTACCCCTTAAATTTCTTGATTTGCAGCCAGCCACCTATGACCTATTTATTTTCTTTTCTTTCCTTTCTTCTTTGCGGGCCTCATCGCTTGAACTTCTTCTTCTTCTTTTGAATTTGAAAGGGGCGTTTTTATTTAAGACAATAAAAGAAGGTTTATTTATTTATTTATTTTAATCCCCCGAACATCGAAAACCCAAGACAGTAAGGTATCTAAATATATCTTAGGGATGACAATGGAGCGGATTGGATGTGGGGCAAGCTATGTTTAAGACTATACGGGGCGGGTTTAAGGTTGTGCGGGACGGGTTGAAGTGAGTTTTTTAAAGGAAAAATTACGCGGTTAAGCAAACTTATACTACTTAATTACACATCATAGCTATAGTTCGCTATAATTAGCACTCGTGACTAACATTAACCATTAATTACGTGGGTTGACTTCGAGTTGTATAATTAGCCAGATTTGTATAATTCACAACTAGCAATTCTTTGTTTGATTTGTATTTGTATACAATGATTAATATTTGTATATGATGATGATTTCCTTTGGTTTTCAGTTTTGTCACCATATACATTCAATCTTTTTGTGTATAACTTTTTAAAGTTTGTATAAACGTGTAGTTTTTGGATTTTGTATAATATAATTTATATAATGTAATTTGTATAATATATTTTGTATAATTGTTTTAAAGTTCATATGCTTATGTTTGTATCAATTCGTTATTTCAAGTTTTATCATATTTGTATAATTCCAGACTTTTTATTACTCAATTCTACAAAAACAAGCGAATTATACAAACGTAGTCGTGGATTATACAAATTATTGCCCTCTCTCGCTCGCCTCTCTCCTCCCTCTCTCAATCTCGCTTGCCATATATACAAATGCACATGTATAATATACAATTATCTAAGCGATATACATATACAATTCACCTCTCTCCCACTATCTTCCCTCTCTCGCTCGCCACTCTCCTCCCTCTCCCAATATCACTTGCCTCTCTCTTACCTCTCCCAATCTCGCTTGCCAAATATACAAATGCATATGTATAATATACAATTATCTAACCGATATACATATACAATTCACCTCTTTCCCACTCTCTGCCCTCTCTCGCTCGCCTCTCTCCTCCCTCTTCCAATCTCGCTCGCCTCCCTCCTCCCTCTACCAATCTCGCTTTTCATATATACAAATACATATGTATAATATACAATTATCTAACCGATATACATATACAATTTACCTCTCTCCCACTCTCTGCTCTCTTTCTCGCCTCTCTCCTCCCTATAACATGTAGCTTCGAATCGTAATTATCAAACTATAGCTATGAAGCGTAATTAGGCTATTTTTGAGTGGCTATATGCGAAAGTTCCTCTGTTTAAAACTAATGCGGGGTGGGTTGCGGGTATATATGATTTTATGCGAGTTCAAACTTAATTTTAACTTTTACATGTTATAAGAATGATATGACATTATTTATTAAGATAATTTCTTTAAAGCTACTAAAATATTCAAGATACTAAATGAAAATGGTTTTATAAAAAAAATAATACAATTTCTTACATGTTTTCCAATTGACCTTTTAAAAATAATTTTTTAAGTAATTATCTATTAAATTAATACAACTTAAAGGAAAAATGAATTTATTTTATGAATTATAATTTTAGTATCAAACTTAAATAGAAAAAGAAAATATTAAAATAATTATGTGGGGTGGTTCATATGGGGCGGGTTTATGCGAGGCGAGGTAGGCAGGTTGAAAATGAAAAAAATTGTTGTGCGGGCGGATAAAAAATTTGCAGGTTAAGCTCAACCCGTCCCAGCCCCGCCCCATTGCCATCCCTAAATATATGTGTTATTTTTGTTTATTACAATATAATATTTGATATACTCTTTTAATCTACACTTTATTTGGTCAGGATCTTCTCAACTATAAGGTCACGAAAGCAATCACCCTATTTTTTCCCCTAATATATATATATATATAAATATATATTGTTAAAAGATCTCATTAACCAATATTATTATTTCTATATTTACTTTTTTTTTAATTCTCATTTCACTATTTTTATTCTCTCATTATTGAATATTCTAAAGCCTCTCAAACATTCAAACCTTCTACATTATGCAAAAATTTTAGTCAGATTTTATTATTCTAACTTTATATTATATATTTTTAATTGAATGTTTACATTATTTGCATTCTTACTTTATAATGTCTTATGTCCACATATATTTCATCTCTCGGGACCTCATTTGTAAGACAACATTAGATATATTATAATTATTCAATTTATATATGGTCAAAGGTGGAGCATGCCTACATCTCAACAAGTAAGAGATATAACAAAAGCAACCAACGCTAGTTCCTTGATTCATCATCTTAGAGTTTCACTAACTCTAAGAAATGATAAAATTAGCAAAATCATTTCTATTTTAATTCTATAAATACAAGCTTCACTTTTGAATGAAGTTAGACGATACATTTTTTTATTAGTTTAATAATTTACCCGAATTTAAGATCTCTTTCCTCCATTCTGCGGCCGCCTTGAAGCGGTCAGAGTGGAACCACTTGTTTCTTCATTTACTGTAACAATGATGGTGTTCAATTTAATCATGCCATGATAGGGTTACTGTTACGTTGACGACATCTTGGAATCAAAGTGTGTAGGACAAGAAGTTGGGCATCAACTTTTAAAGCAAAACTCAATGTTCATATAGAAGCCAAGACATAATCTTCTCTTATCCATCATACCGGATTTGGAATTTGGTTTCTTCCACGTGGTAGATACGTTTGTTCGGTGTGAATTTTTATGGATCTGTTATGTCGTTGTAATATGCTGCAAATACAATGAGTTACTGTTGAAAATAAAATAACAAAAATGAAAAAGAAATATATTCAGGTTGAGGCGCGAATATCTCACTTTCTTTAAGGAGATTCAAGCTCACTGCGGCATAATCTACATCGATCCAGCAGTATCACTCTTGACTTGTCCCCCTTTAGGATACAACAACCCAACAACGTCGTACAACTCAAACAACTCTGGATTAGTTGAAGAGTTTCAAAGCTCCACAAAAGAACACATTCCTTCAACATATAATTACTCTCTTTTGTATGGTGTATTAGTTGAAGTCTTAGAATAATTTTCTCTGTCTCAACTCTCTCTTTTACTACACTAACCTCTATACAAACTTCTCATATTTTCTTACATTATTTCTCTTGTATATTTCTTACTCAAAGTAAAAGAAGACCATCACTATTTATAGGGGAGGGAATCTTCCTTGCAATGAATAGGAAGATAATAGGGTAGTCAATCGGATAAGTGAATGACCTATATATTACAAAAGTTACCAAACATAATGAGGTAGAATAATGAGTGAAATAATGTGTTAGAGGTTGCAAGGTTTAAAGGGAAATATTGTCATTCACTAAGGTGAGTAAATAGGCACATTATGTCACTCACGTTAAAGAAATAATGTAGCCAATTAACCTTTGTAATATGAGTCACATCAATATAATATTTACAATATTAAAATGCTCAATATATGCTGACATACCCGAACAAAAGTGATTTAAGTTTTATGAAGATATGCACATAATGAGTAATAAAATGCAATATTACTAACAAATCTTAAAAATAAGACAAAGAGATACCAACTAAGAGGTGCATTTTAGTGTTTAAATTATTCCTTTTTAAGAAGCTAACGGTAAATTTTGAAATTTAGTTAGTAGTTAGTAAACTTTTAATAAAATAACAATTGTTATTTGAATAGAAAATAATTTACAGACTTATATCAATCAAAAAATTCTTGGTGCCAAGTATTTACATGCAATATTTCTTGTAAAATAGATGTCCATACAATATTCTTGGTGACAAGTATATACATGCAATATTTCTTGTAAAATAGATGTCCATACAATATTCTTGGTGACAAGTATATACATGCAATATTTCTTGTAAAATAGATGTTCATACAATATTCTTGGTGACAAGTATGTACATACAGTATTTCTTGTATATATATATATATATATATAACAAAAAAACTGTCAGAACAAGTACGAAAAAAATTACCACACAAAAAAATGCAAGAACAAGTGAAAAGAAAATACTATTGTACATTTGCTATTTTCTCATCCATCGTTTTAGTTATTTTAGTATTGATACTCATTTTATAGCATGTTATTAGTGCGAGGCTCCAATTTTTCAATTGCCTTTTTTTTCTCGATAAGTGTACGACCTCCTCTAAGTTACTGTTGATAAGTCTTACTATTCCCAGATGTTTTGTTGATCTCCTCACAAATGCAGGGATCCGGTCCTTTGCAGAGTATGCTTGTCCAGGTTTGTGTGCAATACAGCTGGAAAGTTGTCGCGTCAGAAGTTGGTGAGGTCGCCAGTGTACCACACCAATTAGAATGGACGAGGTTGTTTTGTCCAACGGTCATTAACTCTTTAAGGTTGATATAGTCAACATGACAAACAAAAAATCCACTCATTCATTCAAAGAGAGAATATTCAAGCTTCAACAAAACAGCAAGGGACCTCATAGACTGACGAATTGCTTCTTGAATCAGCTGTTATTTTGATTTCTTGTATTTGTGCTTACATTGTAGGATTCATTTCAAAAGTGTTATAAACGTCTCAAACCTTTGGTGAATCACTGTAGGAGCTTAGTTGAGAGCAACTTTGCGTCTTACGTTAAAAGTCTATATTAATCAGTTGGGTTAGTATAGCGGGCAATGCATGCATTGCTTTGGTTCATTGAGTGATAGTTGTATTACTCAGAATAGAGATTAGGAAGTTAATCTCGTGTGTGTTGTAAACTGTGTTTTACTTTTTCTTGTGAAGATTAGTAAAAACAGTTTGAAAATCCTGTGAGATAGGTCGTGGTTTTACTCCCTTGAGCAAGGAGGTTTCCACGTAAAGTTATGTGTGCTATCTTTACTTTCAGTATTTACCTTCTGCTCATCTTAACTGTGTTAAGGACTTGGTCCTATCATAACTAGTGGACACATACATTCCAACAATTGGTATCAGAGCTTGACTTTTCTATTTGGGTAACACCAAGAAAAGAAAAGATCCTGAAGGAATGACTGCTCCACCTAGCCTGGAAGAAGGTCAGTCCACCACTAGACCACCTCGTTTCAACGAACAATTTTATGGTTGGTGGAAGATGCGCATGCATGACTACATCAATGTTGAAGACACTGAGCTATGTGATGTGATTCTTGATGGATCTTACATTCCCACCAATGATGTAGTAGATGGAGAACTTACCAAGGTGATTCCCAAAACCAGAAGGGAATACAATGAAGCGGATATGAAGAAGATAGAGAAGAACTATAAAGCGAAAAAGCTGTTGGTATGTGCAATCGGTCCAGATGAGTACAACAGAATCTCTGCGTGCGAGACATCCAAAGAGATATAATATTGTCTTAAAACAATGAGTGTTAGGATAGTATTCTAGAGATTGATAGTTTGCAGCCCAACGAGGAACCTGGTACCTCTGAAGGTGGAAAACGAAAACTCAGTAACTTTGAGGTCGAGCTAGAAGAGAAATTGAAGGCCTCTGAGTCTAAGTTAGTTGCCTGCCTTGAAAGAAACTCTCAATTAGTGAAGGACCTTTGTAAGATCAAAGAAGAGCTGAACCACTCTCTTAAATGGACTGATTCGTCTAAGATCCTTTCGAACTTAGCCAATCAGAAGTTCAACAACAAAAAGGGCTTAAGTTGTAGACAGATAGAGCCTCCCTACAATCCCCACATTAAATATGTCTCTGTCTATGATAATCTTTTGTGTACCCATTGTGGAAGAAATGGTCATCTTAAAGAAAAATGTGAGACTCTAAAAGGAGTAAAAGAAAGGCATGAGAATTTTCTCAAGTTGAGAAAAGTATATGTAGAAAATAAAAAGGTACCTAGTCCCATATACCATTTTAGCAAGAACACTTTGCCCCCATGGACATGAAGGTTTCTCATTAAGCATTTTGACAGTTTTTGGGAACTCCATCTCAAGTGGATTCCTAAGTCTAATAAGTGATTCTTGTGCAGAAGATAGGAAGCAATCAGTGCTGGTACATAGGCAGTGGATGCTCAAGGCACATGACTGGAGACACTCAAAACTTCCTCTCTTTGGAAGCACACCAGGGAGGTGGTGTGTCGTTTGGTGATATGACGAAGGGTTTCATTCTCGGAATTTGGAAAATAGGAAGATCAACAGATCATTCCATAGACAATATTCATTATGTGAATGGCTTGAAATACAATCTCTTAAGTGTATCTCAAATTTGCAATAAGGGAAATGAAGTTAAATTCTTGTCTGACAGGTGTTTAGTTACTAACTGTGTAACTAACAAGGTTGTTATGTCTACCAAAAGAGTCAAAAATATGTATGTTGCAGATCTTGACTCGGTAGAAAGGGATAACCTTTCATGTCTAAGTTCTCAAACTGACAATGCAAATCAATGGCATAGGCGATTGGGACATGTGAGTTCATCCTTTCTAAACAAGCTTGTTGCAGGGGACCTAGTCCATGGACTGCCTAAACTGAAGTTTTCTAACAACAAAGTCTGCGAGGCTTGTGTAAGGGGGAAACATACGAGATCACCCTTCAAAACCAAGAAAGGTGTGAGCACAACCAGACCTCTAGAACTTCTCCACATGGATCTATGTGGACTTGTCAAAATTCAAAGTAGAGGAGGTAAGAAATACATTCTGGTAATAGTTGATGATTTCTCCAGGTTCACCTGGAACATATTTTTGCGGACCAAGGATGAGACAACTGGACTACTAATCACCTTTGCCAAAGCAATTCAACTGAAGGTAAACTACAAGATTGCAAGCATCAGATCAGATCATGTCATAGAGTTTGAAAACTCTTAAATTGAAGGCTTTTGTGCTGAAATTGGAATTTATCACAATTTTTCTGCACCAAGAACTCCTCTGCAAAATGGAGTTGTTGAAATAAAGAACAGGACCCTAGTGGATATTGCTAGAACCATGCTGATTGACTCGGGGATTTCAATGAATTTTTGGGTAGAAGCAGTCAACACAGCTTGCAATGTTACAAACAAGTGTCTTATTAGGTATGTGATCAAGAAAATGTCTTATGACTTGCTGAATGGCAGGAAACCTTCACTTGCTCATCTGAAGCCCTTGGTTGTAAATGTTTCGTATTGAATAATGGAAAAGATGATCTTGGCTAGTTTGATGCTAGAAGTGATGAAGGGGTGTTCGTTGGGTACTCTTCTACCAACAAGACATATAGAGTTTTCAATAAAAGAACTCTGTGTGTTGAAGAAAGTATGCATGTGATATTTGATGAATTTGATGATAAGAACAAAGATGAACACAAAGAAAACATTGAGTTGGAGGAACTGATGAAGTCCAAACTCCTGGAAGCGAACATGTTTCAAAGGAAGGAAAAGATGCATAACTCTCAGAGGAACCTGGTCCCTCTGGTACATCTCATGAGGAAGTGTCTGAGAACCCAGAGCTTGAAGAAGATGAATCTGTTGCTGATACTAAAGAAGAGATAACTAGGAAGTCCGGATGGAAACATCAATCTTCTCATCCGTTGGACATTCTTGTTTCTCCACTTGACTCTGGAATACAAACTAGATCCAAAACTAGAAATCTAGTTGCATATTCAGCCTTCATATCCACCATTGAGCCCAAGAACATCAAGGAAGCTTTGCAGGATGCTGATTAGGTAACTTCAATGCAGGAAGAAATCATCAGTTTGAGAGAAGCAATGTATGACACCTAGTCCCAGACCTCTCAACAGAACCATCATCGGGACTAGATGAGTCTTTAGAAACAAACTTGATGAGCATGGGATCATCACCAGAAACAAGTCAAGACTTGTGGTACAAGGATACAATCAAGCGGAAGGGATTGACTATGACGAGACCTTTGCTCCTGTAGCCGGAATGAAAACCATCAGAATCTTAATAGCCTTTGCTGCCTACATGGAGTTCAAATTGTTTCATATGGACGTCAAAAGTGCCTTCCTGAATGGGTATTTGAAGGAGGAGGTGTATGTCAAGCAACCTCCAGGTTTTGAAGATGATAATCTCCCAAACCATGTGTTGAAGCTGGATAAAACTCTATATGGTCTAAAGCAAGCTCCCAGAGCTTGTTATGAGCGCCTATCAAAATTGCTACTTGCAAACGGGTTCAAAAGAGGTAAAATTGATAATACTATGTTTCTAAAGTCCAGAGGTAAGGAGTTGTTGATTGTGCAGGTATATGTAGATGATATCATCTTTAGAGCTACTTCAGATTCACTGTGTAAAGAGTTTGCAGATTTGGTGAGTAGTGAATTTGAAATGAGCATTATGGGAGAGTTTACATTTTTCTTGGGGTTACAGATCAAACAGTCCTCTCAGGATACATCAATATGCCAAGAGAAGTACATAAGAGAACTACTAAAAAAAGTCCACATGCTCGAGGCAAAAATTCTTGACACTCCCATGAGCACTAGTGTCAAACTTGAGATAGATGAAGATGGGGTTGCTGTTAATCAAACCATGTACAGGGGAATCATTGGGTCACTTCTTTATCTTACTGCAAGCAAGCCCGACATAGTCTTCAGTGTAAGGATGTGTGCCAAGTTCCAAGCAGCACCAAATGAATCACACTTGAAGGCAGCCAAACGAATTCTGAGATACTTGAAGGGAACACAGGACCTGGTCCTCTTCTACCTATCTGGTGACTCTTTTGATCTAATTGGATATGTTGATGCTGACTATGCGGGTTTTCTTGTTTATCGAAAAAGCACTTCATGCATGGTCCTAGGATCATCACTGATTTCATGGGGCACCAAGAAGCAAAATTCAGTAGAATTATCTACAACAGAGGCTGAATATATGGCTGCTACATCATGTTGTGCTCAGCTCTTATGGATTAAGCAGCAACTCGAAGATTTTGGCGTTCTTACAGACACTATTCCCCTCATATGTGACAACACAAGTGCAATGAACATGGCCAATAATCCTCTTCAACATAAGAAGACTAAACACATAGATGTGAGGCATCACTTTTTAAGGGATAATGTCGAGAAGAAAAATGTGATGATGAGATTTTGCGAGACAGAAGAACAGGTGGCCGATATCTTTACAAACCCATTGAGCAAAGAGAACTTTGTCAAGAACATATTGAAGCTGGAGATGCACAAAGTCACCTGATTTCAAAACATGCTTGCATGAAATCTCCCCCTCTGACTATGTTAGGGATGGCAGGTATCTATACAAGTCGCATTACTTATTGTTTGAGAATTCACATCTGGTACCTTACTGCAGGTACACACTTATGACATGTTGGCTAGAGTGAATATTAAATCATACAGGCAGGGCTATCTATAGAAAGGGACCTGGTTCCCCAAAGGTTAGTATCACTTATGCTACACAGTTATCTGTCAACAGTCACTGCTATATGTCCTTCCCCCATTCATTGTGTCAGTTTCAGACGTCCCTTCACTTTAAATCCAAACGTCGCTACTGTTCAGGGACCCGAAACCCTTCTTAAATACAATCTCTTAGAGTGAATCCAAACTATCCTAATCTCTTTCTAATCCTTCATTGAATTCACTTTTTTCCCAGCAAGTCTTCTCTCCTCTCTTGCAACAAAATGACTAACTCCTTTTCATCTTCAAAACTTCCTGTCTCCCAAGAAATTAAAAATCTCAGTTCATTCAATTTCTCAATTCCTCCCCCAGAAGAATCTCCGTCCATACCAGTCTATAGTGTTGGTGAGATTGGCAAATCTAACACACCCCACACTGAAGTGGTGGCGTCTCCTGCACTCCAATCTGGGGAAATCTTACCTTGTTCTCCTACTTTAGTTCTCTCCGGTGAGAAATCTCAAAATTTCGAGGCCCAGTCAGTTGTAAAGCCCAATGTCGAACCCTTCACTGAAGAAGTAAAGGTGGCTTCTAGGGCTATGTCTTCTGCCATGTCTGAGCGACTATTCGAAGGAGATTTGCCTGAGGGAAAGGGTCCAGAGTCCAATATTTCCCTCAGAGGAGATGTTCAACCAACTTTGTTGGAACAAGAGTTGAGATCGCCGGAACAAGTCCCTCATAGTACTCAACCTATGTTCAACCAAACTTCTAAGTCTTTTGATGTTGATAGTGAGAAAAAGAAGGAAGAAGAAACTCCTTTGGTATTGCGTAGAAAAGGGTTTCGAGGTGCTAATGCCTCGATAATAGTTATCCCAGATCTAGGAGGAGTTGATGCTATTCCTAAGACTAAACTCGACAATGAACCTACTGAGTCTGAACAAGAAAGAGAAAGAAAAGGCAAGGGAAAGATGGTAGAGTCTCACACAAAATGGGACAAGAAAAAATATGCCACCAGAAGAGAGATGCAAAAGATGATGGGAAGCGCCATAGCAGCAAATGAAATTCAAACGGAAAAGAATAGGAAGAGAAGAAGGGATGGTCATATGCCTGAGGAACCTACCTCAACACCTCTACCTGTAGGGTCTGATGACATTGCTATAGTTGTGGCTAAGAAAAAGAAGTAAGTAGAGATTGAGCGGGTTAATTCTAAAAGGGGTCACAAATCAATGCAGAAATGTCCCGTGAAGAAGGAGAGTGTGAGTAAAAGGGCTACTGTGAAGTCAAAACCTGTCAAGGGACCAGGTCTTCGTGTTCAAAAACTAGTTGAAGAAAAGGTGATGACCAGGGAAGAACGTCTAGCAGAAATGGAGAACCAAAAGGTGCTTAATGGCAGAGTGTTCGATCCTTTGATTCTCACAGAATTCGGTATGTCCACTCTTTTTTATTTTGTTTCCCTATAAAGTTGGGATCACTTATTTGAATCCCCAACACCATACTTGCATGAACCAGAGGTGCGTGAATTCTACTATAAGATGGAGCTTTTGAGTGATAGGGGGGAGGGGGTTAGGACCATTGATGTGAGACCAAAAATATATATTTTTAATCATTATTTGCCTCACATTAATTATTTATATATGTCCTTTTTTAGCATTAATTTTATAGATTGTGCTAAACAGTGTATTTTATTTGTAGGAGTAAATTGACGTAAAGTTGAAGAAGTTTAGAGCTAAAACGAATTAACGATGAAAAATTATAGAATGAAATCAAGCAGGCAGCTTAATAAATTAAATTAAATATAATAATATATAAAATTATATGTTGCACATTCAATTGGAAACTTGAAAGGAGAATATTGCTGCCAGCCACGTGGCAGATTCTGAAGGCAGTGGCCAATTGAAGAGCTGCGCACAATCTTGAAGGCGGCAGATAGAACGCGTATAACAATTCCAACTCAGTTTTGGTTTTGGTTTCCTCGTTTGTTTTGGTCCCAGTTATTTTATTTAGGGTTTTCTACATCTATAAATAGTCCATAGAAATAATTATTGGACAACCAATATAGAGTAAGGAGGAGGCATTTTTGAAGAGAAAGTCGTCAATACTTTTTAGGGTTCTTTTCTTCTTCTTGTTTTCTTAGACATTAGTAGCTAAAGCTCTTGTTCTGGGGCTGTAGCTACAGATTCAATGTTGATTATTTAAGCCTTTTGAATTAATTCTTGGTTGTCATTATAAGTTACTTCTATATTCTTGTTTTAGTCTTTTGTGCTTGATCACCATGAGATAAATCTATTGTCTAATCTTAAAATCGGGAGAGGAGAGGTTAGATAGACCAGAGAATATTGAGAGCTCGGTCCACC
Organism: Solanum raphanifolium; assembly: GCA_036250405.1. Classification (NCBI taxonomy): domain Eukaryota; kingdom Viridiplantae; phylum Streptophyta; class Magnoliopsida; order Solanales; family Solanaceae; genus Solanum; species Solanum raphanifolium. The sequence goes on from JAJOOE010002436.1 coordinate 14,071, forward strand.
CATTAAATTGAGGTAATTAGTGTTCAGGAGTAACGCCCGGACGAATAACTTACTTGGTTACGAAATAGGATGAAATATAAATGCTCGCCAATTAGTCTATTTATCCCCCCTCAACGATGTAGTTAGATAGCTAATTGGGGTAGGTGACGAGAGGCGTATAACCCGGATCATATCATCAACCCTATAAACCAGTAACTTGACAACTGAAATTAGTTCTTAGCCAAAAATATGATACATGAAATCCAATACATGATGGAGCCCTGGGATTTTCCAACTATTGTAAGTAATTTTATTATTTTGTTCTTGCATTCTTCTCTTTTGGTTCTCTTAAATAAATAATTAGATCAGTATAATTTAGTAAAAATAGTTAATTGACAAGTTCTTTGGGTTCGATAATCTGGTTCTTTTAAGAGCCACTATATTACTTGCGCGACCGCGTACATTTGCGTGTGCAATTGGGAGCAACAACTACTGTTAAAAAGGTCAAGATATTTCTGGATGAGGAAACTTTGGGAATCATTCTGGGTGCTCCTGTGAAAGGGATCCGGTCAATTAAAGGCTGCAAACTCTCCAGCGAGTTTACTAAACAGGCCACAAAGCGTGGGGACATCAAACGAGCAGGTCTGCCTAAGAAATTTCTCAGAGGGGAATACCAGTTAATGTTTGAGTTCATCAACAAGATATTGGTACCAAGGACATAGAAGAGAAATGTAACATCTACTGCTGATCTGTTTCTCATGGCAAAACTGGATGAACTTAGGAAATCAATTTTTCTGCTATAATGCTCGAACACACGCACAAGGTGATGACTTGGAAGTCAGCCAAACATGGCATTCCTTATGGATATTTGCTAAACCATGTGCTCAAACATTTTGAAATGCCTCTTGGACGAGGAATACCTGGTACTGTTAAGCAGATAGTTACTGTTGTCACTTTCTTAGAGTGTGAATGTATTGAAGGAAATACAAAGGGTAGATCTCAAGTGTCAGATCTTCTAGAGCAGCAAGCCTCTTTCAAACGCGAATTAACTGACCTTACAGTACTCCTGAACGATAAGGAGGTTGAGACTGCACAACTTAAGGCTCAGTTGCAGAAGGCTATCTCCAAGGGACCTGGTAACAGTTCTGTGGATGAAAAAGAGGTCGAAAAGTTGAGAGCTGAGGATGAGCAGCTGCTGAAGACAAATGCCTCTCTCAGTGAGGAAGTCCAAGATCTCAACAAGCAGATCATTCAAGCTCATGTCGATGCAAATGAGCGGATGACTTTACTGATGAGATCCCTCACTCCCCCTCCCCCTCCATCCTAAATATGTCTTGTCTCCCTTTTCTCCAGTCTTTCTATCTAACTCTAGTGACAAGTGTACTGTTTTGGCCGACTTTTGTGGTCAGCTTTGTGATCTAATAACATTGTTTGTTGTGCCTTGTCTTGTATGCTTTTATCTTCTCTATTACTGCTTACTTGTGCATGTACCCTAACGTTTTGCATGCAGTCTGTGTATGTTTACTGGTATACCGTAATTTGACTATCTCTAGAAAAATTACTTTTTGAAATGTTCGAAGTATAAAACAATTTGAGAAAAAATACTTAGCAAAGATTCGCCACTTGGTTTTTAAGGCATTTGAAGCGCCCGCTAACACGCGGTTGTCCTACGACTTGGGTAAAATATGTTTTGACTATTTTTAGAAAGAAAAATAAAGTGTTTTAACATTAAATAATAATTTATAAATATTTGATTAACTTTGAGAAAATAGTTAAATAAATGGCACATTTTTTAAAAAAAAATTTAAATTTTTTTTAGAGAAAGGGATCCAAAATGAAACACTTGACTTGAAATACAAGTGATTAGAATTTTAATTTTAAAAAATAGACTAATTAGAATTTATTTGACTCAATTAAAAAAAAAAATATTTAAACCAAATTGGTTTGAGCATAGAATCCATTAAAAATTAATTGAAGAATAAAAGTTTCGACTAACCTTTTTGAGAAAAATAACCAAGTATATATTTTTTTTAATTGATTGAAAAAGTTGACTAACATTTTCCAAGTTTATTTGAGAAAAATACTTAAACATAAAACATTTTAAAATGAGTAAAAACGTGATTTGAGTGAAAAGCGTTGAATAACATATCTTTTTAAGAACAACGATTTAACTTAATTAAAGATATAAAATTTGATCGATAATTGATTAATAAGATAAATGACCACAACACAAAGAATATTTAAAGCAAACCAACACTAAGAAAATAACTCATCTTTTGGGGAATCTAATTAAGTTAATTAAAATAAATTATGGTTAGAGTTAAATGAAATAAGTCAAAGCATAATCAAAGCAATTAAAGGAGTAAAATAGATGATGAAATTGGGCCCCTTCTTGGGCCAATTTCGCTACAAATTTTGGTCTTAACCAAATTCCCGTTTTTGTATACATCTGTTGTATATCAGTATATATCGGAGTGTATATCAGCTCTTTTCATGTATCTACTGCTTCCGTACACATGTATTTTAACTCATATATGTATTTTCACATTTTTGGCTTGTATATTAGTCCCTAGCCTTGTATATCATGCATACTATTGTTGTATACCAGTGTATACAGAATGCATACAACTCCTTTTGGGGCTTTCCAGAACCTGTAATCAGTCGATTCCTTGGGTTTTGAACACAGATGAGCCTGACTCAAAGACGGACTTCGACTCAAAGAAATGCAAGGAATGAGTCCAAAGTGAACTCGGATTGGTATCACATGTCAAAAGAACAAATGAAAAAGTAAATTGGCATTTGCGGAAGAAAAAATAATAATAAGAAGACGATTAATATTACTCTCTAAAGCATGTGACATATCAGCAATCAAATCTTTTAAAGAGAAAAAAAAAATGTAATAGGCTAATAATAATGAAGACAACCCAATATATTAGCATTTCTAGATAATGTAAGCATGTGAGAAAATCGATATTTTTGAGCATTTGCTAGCTCAAAAATAAATAGTAATAATACTTAGTTCAATGAACAGATTAATTAAGGGAAAGAAGCATATGATAATCTATGCATTGATTTAAAGAACAAGACTTAGATATAGAGCTAAGAATCAAAATCCCAACATCAAACTCATACATACTAGATTCAAGTATCAAATATCCTACCAAAGATATTGTTTACCAACGATTTAACGAATTTATCATTTTTCATAAGAGACAAAATGCATCCATAACACAATAACGCAAGTGTAGAGTAAGCGAATATATCAGTATCAATGATCCTGAATTCCAATCTATACTTCCACTAAAAGGCTAATTAACAAGGAGTTAGCAAAATTCCTACACCATTACTGATATATGAACTAAGTGCAAGAATACAGTGACAAAGCGAAATAAAATCCAAGAGAAGAACACATCCAATACTCAACAGGAAGAAATCCAATAAATATAGCACTAGAAAAAAAAACAACTAAGTTCTATCCAATACTAGTCATGAAGATGGCTAAAAAATAGAGCAAATCATGAGTAAGTCAAGCTTAGCCAAATTAAAACTTAAACAGGAATGAACCGGAGACAGACTATGATCTAAAAAAATAAACCGAGGAACAAGCTTAGGATGACAAGAAAAAGAAAAAAAAACAACCAAGAGCTCTTAAAACACAAAGATTTGTTTTGAAGTAAACCAATTCTTCTTTCGACTTACTCGCACACAAACAAAGGTGAAAAGAAAAGAATGAGAAAACTTGGCAGCAAGGCTGTAAATCAAATTAATATCATGAGTTAAAGGCAAAATAGACATGGATATCATTCAAGCTATGTGAGAACCTAAATCAACTCTACGAGATTAAGCTAACATGGACGTGAATCTATAAAGGTGAATCAAAATGACAAGGAAGACAACCAAGACTACAAGTAAGCAGTGAAGAAATAGAACTTATACAGTAGCATATTCAAATTGAAACCAAATGAACAGCAAATCACTTCGAGCTAAGCGAGGCAGAGATTCAGCTAGTTATATGGATACAAATTCGAATTAGTGAACATAACGACCAACATATAATATCAAAGTAGCTTCACTAATGCTTGACTCGTGCTTACAACCCATAAATAATCATAGAAAAGACGAAACTGAAGGAAAAGACTAAGCGAAGAAGCCAACTACTCTTAACAACAGAACTCCGCTAAATATTGGACGCATAACACATACTATATAGAAACGGAATGCAAGGGAGGGGCGAGATTACCTTATCCGAATCAGCGTTCCGGGACGACCATCTTTGGACAGTGATTCTTCTACCACAAGATTCAAATACTAATAGCAAGCCGAGAAGTTCAAAACCGACTACAAATAAAGATTTTCTCGGAACCAAGGATTAGAGAACAATTTGAAATTTTTGACTGTAAAACGACTATTGCTTCACGATTAAACTCCAAAAAATCGTTTGTAAGCTATTTTTTCGTATATGACCTCAAAATCCAATATTTTTTTAACCTTTCTCTCTAATCACTGAGGGAGAGAACTATTTATAGGAAAAAATGGAGCAATTTGGGGGGGGGGGGGAAATCCATTAAGCAAAATTCAAAACTTTGACTTCTTTTCTTCGTTTCCAAAGGAAACAGTGAAAGAGATTTGAAGATCTCTGAAAATAAGGGAAAGGGAACAACGATTTGATCGATTAGGTCACTAGGGTTATAGGTTCTGCAGGGTAGATGGATGAGATTTCCGAATTTGCTGGAATTTTCTGGGTTGCATCTAGAGAAGAAGAACGGGGTGGGGTCGTATGGTATGGCTATTGCTGTTGTATTTCCGGGCATATTGGAGCGAGGAAAAAGAAGAAGACGCACATAGGGGTCGCGTGTTGTTCTCGCTGGAAGAAGAAAACGTATAAGGGTCGATCGGGTACTGGTTGCACGCGTTGGAGAAGAAGAACGATGGGGTCGGTCGGGTCGTTTTGGTGTTGTTGTACGTATGTTGTTGTGGGCTGGGCAATGAATAGTGGGCTGCTGGAATTTGAGAGTTTGGAATTGGCCCAATTTAGATTCAAGATTGGAGGCATAATGGGTTAGATTTGTAATAAAAGGTTTGGCCAAATGGATTGAAATTATAATCAATTAGATTTAAGAAGTTAACCGAATTGAGTTGATTGGCAAATTTGGCTAAAATTTAAATAGGATGAATCAATAATTAACTAATGAGATTCTTACTCTTAATAAAAATAAAATAATTAACTCAAAAATATAAACTATTGAATAATTAAACTAATTAACCAAATATTTATTTAAGCAAAATCTTTTTGAGATGATTTTCGAATATTTATAAAATGTAGTAAATACATACAAAATTAATATATAAATTATTATTTTT